>NDXZ01016141.1:0-13452 GCA_003055125.1 Paykullia maculata
TAAAGCACAAAAAACCTAAATCCTTTAAGAAAGATGAATATAGAAGATATCTAAAATATCTTAATTGGAGGTAAAAAAATGTATAGTGAACCCATTGTAACGCACGTCACCTTTTTAGCACCAGAGTAATTCCATGTTATTTTTAGCAGATGGTTTCCGATTTCGATAAAATTTTGTGAATGTATGTAGTAATCGACGTATATATTGAAAACGGTTTTATTTTTTTTAATTTTAATAAACAATGGCAACCCTGTAGCTTTGAATTATTAAAAAATATTGCTGTGGAGCCTTCATTTTAAAGGTCATAACTTTTGATGTGTTTAAGATTTAAAAAAAATTTCTTTTTGATTACAGTTGGCAATATGCTAATAAACTTAATTAAAAAATTTGTTTTAAGTTATTTTTTAATAAAAAATATTTCTCCAAATTTTTTTTAACGACTAACCCTAATTTTTTCTGAATAGTGTCCCTACTAGTTTTCGAGATATTGAAAAATATGAAGATATATGTTTTTATTACTTTGTCATACAAACTTCATTGGCTTCGTCACAACACACTTTTTTCTAAAAAGTTGCCAAATCTTATAATTATAGTACAGAAACGGATGTCGAGGTATTATAACGTTCCAGTTTCGTGGCGATTGAAAGAAAATTTGGGAGTTTTAGTATGTATTATTTTATGCAAGAAAACCAAAGTGCGTATTTCTAGTAGGCTAGAAACAGAGAAAACATGATCAGATCTTTTCAGTCATATTGTTAAATAACACATTTAGTTTTCTTCGACTAACAGAGTCGCATTTTGCAAATAATTCACACCCAACAATAGGGAAATAAGGCAACTCTTGCTATATAAGTCGTCTGAACATGTTCAGATCGTATAATGATATTCACAAAATTTGTTCTATTTTACTTTGGCTACATTTTTATAGAAGATAGTATGGGAAAAAAAGAAAGATTCCTGCGAGCTATGCTCAAAAAAGTAAAAAAAATCAGAGTTTTTTTTTTGCATTTTCTTAAAAAATATATAAAAGAATTTTCCGGCGATAAAATGTTCAAAGGGTTGTTCATTAGATACTTAGCTACAACTTTGCTGAAGACATTAAAATGCTATCACTAAGTCTGAATGAGATATTGGCTAAAAGGTAATGGTACCATTTTTCGAAATATTTACCAAGACTCCTAATATGTTGAGGCCTATAAAATTAAAACGTGAACTAATATTGAAAAACGGAGCTGGTATTTTACTCAGCTCAAGTAGTACCATCGAACCTATATAGCAAAGTCTGTGTACTTTTTTCACTGTGCCACAGTGTTATTATTATGGAAAAAAATGAATTAAATATGTTGATACTTAATAATTTGATGATCTAGTTTTTTGTAAAAATTACTTATCTTTAGAAAAATTCAGAAAAAGAAATCAGAACAATAAGTTTGCAAAAAAAGTTTTATACATTTTAAAGAAGTGAACAAATATTCCAATCGAAAAGAAATTTCGGTTTTAAATAACGTATGGACTACTGGAAAAAAAACTCAAATAAAAATGGAGACCATTATGGCCATTTGAATATCAAAATTTAACTTTAATTTAAATTGTATAGAATTTAAAAATATTTAAAAGAAAATATAAATTTATTTATCTGAAAATAGGTATAAAAATCAGTTGTGTTTTTTTTTGTTTGAATATGTAAATCAGTCAGTATTCGGTTTTTTATCTTATCGATACGAACAACCTGGTATAAGAGCAATGGATGTTACTATTCAAAAAAACAAAAACGCTAAATAAAGTTAACAGTGTAGGGCTTAAAAAAATATGTAAATAAGTGGCTCAGCGTTACCCTTCAACCGCAATGAATTGATAAAAGTGTTTTAACCCCATTTATAACGCGTCTTTAATATTCGGTTTTTTTTGTTATTTCATTAATTGATTGCAAAAAAACTGGTAATTAAAGTAATTTTTCTAAAGTATAAGAATACATCTAATAAAATTTGCAAAATAGTTTCTTTATTGTCTGAAAAAAAAATATAATTGGTTGCAGAGTATATAAATGGGACGCAAAGGAAAAATAATTCTTAGGAACAGAGGAACCTTGTGATTTTTCATTATGAAAGTTGTTAGATCTACAAAAAATTTGCCGAAATTCTCAATATGAAGACAAATACTGTTGGAGACATAGTCCGAAGACACAAAAATGAAGTAAGAATACACTTTATTAAGCAGGCAGACAAGCCCGAAAACTTGACCGCGCGCGAAGAAAACTCAGTTGTTCGAAAAATAAAAGCAAATCCGCGCTTAAGTGCACCAAAATAAGTCAACGAGGTTTTAAATGAGTTCCAGAAAAGTGTATCCAAAAAACCATAAAGAGAGAGGGTTTCCATGGTCGAGTAGCATGTCGTTAGCCATTGGTTAATTTTCGTAACTGAAGAGGTCGTTTGAGTTTTGCCAGGGAACACCTTTATAAGCCGGAAACTTGGTGGGATGATGTTATTTTTGCAGATGAGAGAAAATACAACGTATTTGTGTCGGATGAACGTGTAATGGTGTAGCGGAAACCAAACGAGCAGCTACAACAATAAAATTTGAGACCAACTGTAAAACATGGAAATTAGTTTTTATTGACGGAGTTATGAATAAGGAATCATATTTGAATATTCTTCGTCAGAGTTTAAAAGAAAGTGCTAATAAGTTAGGTGTTTTGGAATCGTTTAAATTCTATCAAGACAACGACCCAAAACACAAGTCGCGGTTAATTCAAGAATGGCCCCTTTATAAATGTCCTAAGGTTCTTCATCCACCTGCACAATTCCCAGACATCAACCCAATTGAGAATTTGTGGAATGAGTTACACCGACGCATCCGCAAACACCCAATATCGTCAATATCTAACCTAAAATCGAGGCTTCAAGAAGAACGGGATCGAATTCCAGTATCTTATACGGCTAGTGTAGTTAAAAATATGTCAAACCGTCTAGGCGAAGTTATTACACAAAATGGTTATCCCACAAAGTACTCGCGCTTAAAAAAATATTAAAATATTTTTAGAACTCCAAAACGTGTGTTATTCTATTTTTTAATTTACTCTCTTATTTTTTATTATTAAATTTGTGCTTTTTACTTATCCTTGGCTGTACAAATGTATGTAGGCAAAATACGGTCTATCATTTTGATTTTAGTGCTGTGATGTGGTTTACCATTATCAGCGGCACCAACAAGAATAACATTATGGTTTTCCAGAACGTTATATGTTGTCTGTTTGGTTAAACAAAAAGAAACAAAAAACAAATCATGGAATGTTAGCAAATGACATTAAAGAAGAAAAAATCCCAAAATGACAACGTTAAAACAATCTTCAAATAGACATTTTGACCATTTTAAATGGACGAAAACACAAAACACTTACTTGGCATAAAATTATAAACATACGACATTACGTCTGACTGACCATTTTACAGCAGCCAGTAATAAGAAGTAGATGAAACAGCAACAACAGTTGTATCAACAACATCGGCAATACAAATAGAACTTGATTGGTTTCGAAAGATAACTATTTAACACACAAAAAACATCCATACACACATACATTCATTAACGACTACAAGCTTAAATACTTACCAAAAAGGCTATGAGGAGTTAAATTAAAAAAAAAACATATTTTTCTTTATGCTTTCTGTTAACTTTGGTTTTAACCAAAATAAAAATAAAAAAACATTAAAACGAGAATTGCTTCGTATTTGTGGTGTAAACTATTTAACACACACAAATAGTTTTAACAAAAATTGTTTTTAAGTTGTTGCAGTCATTGGATTCTAAAGATTTTTGAAATTCATTTAAATCGAATATTTGTTAGAAAATTAAAAAAAAAATACACTTTTTGTTAAATAGATTTGAAATTGTTTGTCAATATCTTTCTGGTGTAGCAAAAGAGCTTTATTCGGATAAAACAAATTGTTTCTTAATCATTGAAAACATATATTTAAATATTTTAACTTGTTGCTACATCATACGTCTGTGTGCTATAGCTACTAAATATATAAGAGACTATTTAGGTTGGTTAAAATCGATCACCTCTTGAAATATTTTCCTTGGAAGTGTAATGTTGGAACTTATAACGTAAACAGCCATTGCAGTTTTAAGAGGGCGTTATTTCTGTTTGGATACACTTGTTGTTACACTCACATAATTTTGGGGCTTATAGCAGAATTTTGTGCAACATTTAGGCTTAATTTGTAACTGTTATTTTGTCACTTAAGTTACCTTCACATTATTACACTGAGTGTTACGACATGTTAAAAACTAAAATAAAATGAACTAGTAAGAGCACTATATTCGGCTATACCGAATCTTATATACCCTTCACTACGTTCTCTGTGTATATATTAGTAAGTTTTTTTTCTTTTTTTGCCCAATATAATCATTTTTGTGTTAAAAAACAAACAAAAATTAAAAAAATTGTTTGCTTATATCTCGAAAAAAAAAATTAAGTTTGATACCATATACAACCCTGGGTGACCTTTGGGAGCTACGTAAACTTGATTTCAACATACACACGGACGGACGGACAGACGGACATGGCTAAATTGACTTCCCTATCTATAAGGATCCCGAATATATATACTTTATAGGGTCGCAAATGAATATTGAAGAAATTACAAACGGAATGACAAACCTATATATACCCTCACCACATGTGTGTGTGTAAAGGGTATAAAAAGTTACTATAATAGTGTAAAAAAAATATGTAAAGAAATATTACAAAAAATTTGTATAGAAATTTGACAGTCGTATGGCTCTTATCATTTTTAGAAATTTTTCCAAACAAGTCTGATTTTCCATTGTATCAGGGTTGTGTTTCTTATTATTTAAAGTGGAATAGTGCAGACACCAAATGTAATGAGAAAATTTTTTACTTGATTTCTTTACAATCGAAACCAAAATCATTTTATTTTGCTTTTACAAAATCCAATGAAAACCTATCGACTTGTAGAACAGTGTGAAGCTACCTATATAGAATGGGACATTAGACTGGTCGCAGCTTGAATGGGTTTTTTTTTAATTCTTAATATATGCACTGTCTAAAATATGAGGTTTGCTGTCATAAATGCGGTCTTCATATTTTAGCTCGATCCGACGGTGCCTTCTGGTGCCGAGTGGGGCCTAAAGTATCCGAATTTATGAAAAAAAATATAATCCATTGGATAAAACAGAATTTTAATTATCCAATAAGTATTTTTACACTGAAATTATTGTCAAAGTTTTCAAAATTACCACTTGTATGGTAATTTAAGCATTGCAGTTCCTATTGCGTTAAATCCTCGGGCATACACATGGGTCTGGCCATACCATTTTATGGTCATTGCATTTTAAACTTAATCTAAATGTATTTATAATTTAGCTACAGACGTGAAACTTCAGGTACCCTCCTAAATTTTGTTAGCTCTTAGCGTATAAAAAAACTGATGAAAATGCGAATAAAATCATAGTTATAAGGACATTTTGATGTACACATCACATTCGTAACACATGAGTCTGACTGCTAAAAGCTAAGTAGTTTTATTATTTTATCTCACTATTTTTAAGGAACGGGAATGTTTTTCATTGATATTAATTCATATAACCCTTTAGTTGCTATAAGAATAATAAAACAACATAATTTATGCAAAAACCTTAATGTTACCTGCCCGTAGGTATCATAAAATTTGAAGTGTATGTACAAAAATAGATTATAATACATATACAGTACTTTTCGCTTAAAAGCCAAAAACGGATGTGGGCCATTGGGACATACGTAGGAGTATATTTAAAGGTCAAGTCTTATATTTAAGGGAACCGCAATCTTTTGCAAAGTTACATCAAAATTTAAATTCTGATTTTGAAGTTAAGTTTGGTGCAACTATGTATTCCTAATACATAATTTCATTTAATGTTCAATTTACCCACGCACATTATTATACATATATGGAAAGATGTCCTTATGTCTTTACGAAATTTTTCATTTAACATTAATATGCTACTGCATTGAGGATGTTTATAACATTTGCATTTATTTATGCAATAACAAATGCTTGCGGCCAAATAGAACTGATGATGACAATCATGTGGCCAACTAAATATGAACTTAACCTATTCCAATGTACGTATAAAGTGCATGTTAGCCAAAAGCATAATTTTGGTAGGTTGGTTGGCTTAGGTGGTAGTTTGCTACACTCGCAAACTGTCAAGTGGAATCTGTGCCTCTTGACAGGGCAGGGCAGTCGAAGAGAAGAGAACCGACTCCTCCTCCGATTCATCCTGACAGCTGCGACAATGGTTGTTATAGCGGACACCGAGTCGTTCGGCATACTTTCCAAGCATCCAGTGACCCATCAATACTGCCAGCAACCTTGATATATCCTTCCTTGATATGTGTCCAGATTTCGCCATCTATTATTACCCTTATCAAGAAAGTAACCGTATATGCTGCTTTTTATGGTGCCCAGTGAAGTTGCGACTGAGGTCGCACTAGAGAAGTTCAAAGCAAATCCCTCCTTGGCTAGTTCATCTGCCCGTTAATTACCGTAGTGGCTCTAATGCGCAGGGACCCAGACTAGAGTAATGTCAGACAGTTGACCTACCCTCGACAGTTCCATCTTGCACTGACCGACTAATAGAGATGTGGTGTTGTACGATCTGAAAGACAAAAGTGCCGCCTGACTGCCGACAAAGATACCGATATTCTCCTGAATATTCCTGTCACATATCAACAAGCATGCCTTCCGTACGGCAAATACCTCAGTCTGAATTGCACTACAATGGTCCGGTAGACGGTATGACACACCTATGTTGAGTTCCTCGGAGTAGACACCGGACCCTTCTTAGAGCCGTCTGTATAGATCTTCTCCTAAGTTCGCCCTGCTCCATTCCCTTCTAGAGGGAATTAGAACCTTAAATCGTATGTAAAAGTCCGTGTAGGGGACCATTTTATTAATTTAGTAATTTTGTACAAAGTCTGAAATATTAATTACAATTCGTTTTACCTTAAAATCTATACAGTAGAATTTTTGTTGTTGTTGGTTATGAACTTTTTTCAATCATATTGGCAAAACTATAATAAAACAAAATGTCCATATTATAATCAAATTGACTTGCATCTCATTTTTAATAGCAAAAACCTCTCAAAAAACAAAAATACTTCCAAAACAAAGTGTTTTGACAAGCCCAAACTAAAGTAACTAGATAAAAAACTAAACTAGAAACATTTTAATTGCTTTTGTTTTTGATTTGATTGTTATTAATTGGTTTTAATTAAGTTTTTTGTGTAATTTAAAATTGTTGTTTTAATATTTTACTTCACAAACGATCACAAGCCTTATGGACGTTAAAAATGTAGAGGATTAAAACACGTGAATTTTCTTAAGCTGGACTATCTCTACTGAAACTCCATTTTTTATTCTTTACAAAATGTGTATACAAAAGTTCTTACACTTGCATTATAGCACTAAAACAAGCAGTGAAAAAATAGTGAATTGCACTGTTGCATCATAAATTACATCGTTGCAACACAACGTATTTTAAGTGAAAAATGTAACAATTTAAAAAATTTAAAATATAATATTATGTAACTGGTGTAAAAGGTTCCACAGTACCCCCGGCCAGTATTTGCATTATTTGTAGCAACTTGGAAACTTAATGCGCCTTTCATAACGGGTAAATTTTGGCTTATGGCTATCTTGCTTGTTTCCCTGAATATCATTACAATTCGGTTGCACTGGTTGCATCTTTGAAACTTCTAGGTTGTCGCATGAAAATATTTTCGCTGGTTTGATACTATCGATTGAAATTTGATCTCTTATTTTACCTCTTTTGATTATAAAATACTTTTGATATCGCTTATCAATTTCAAATGATCCCTCAAATTCTGGTCTTAGTGGTTTTCGAAATTGCACTTTTTAAGTCTGGGTCAACATAGTCCTTTCACGATGTAGTGGGGCTTCTGAGATCACTGATTACACGTCGCAGTTTCTGTACGAAATCCGTATGACTGTCTTCACCTTTACTCTGCGTCTAAAATTCACCTGGTACTTGTAGCTGTGCACCGTAAAGTAATTCTGCTGGACTTGCTCGTTCGGAGCCCCAATACAACTAAAGGCAGCACGAAACACCAATCTTTGATGGCGTAATATTTAGTGGCATTTTTAAACGTACGGTGCCACCATTTAATCATACCATTCGCCTGCGGATGGTATGCTGTGGTTTGCAAATGATGTATTCCCAGTGTCTTTGTTAGCTCTTCAAACAGGTTTAACTCGAATTGGCTTCCTAAATCCGTCGTTACCTTTACTGGTACTCCATACAACGCTATCCATTCTGTTGTGAATGCTCCTGCTACCGTGTGAGCCGAAATATAGGGGATAGGTATAGCTGCCGACCATCTCGAAAACCGGTCTATGCACGTAAGGTAATAGCGATTGCCTTTTTCATAACAATAACGCTGCACTGTTTAAAACTACTGAATAGGGGTACATTTGAAGATTTAGAACAGTTTGTGCAATTATCAAATTCTTTTATTTTATATTGGGAGCGCTGAACAAAAGCTTATTTGCTATTACACTATGCAACATATAAAACTTTTTTTAAAACGCAAGAACGTGACAAAATAGGTTCGATTATACTAGCAAAGGGTAGTAAAACCCTATACTCAGTTAAGCCAAATTGGAGACCATTTTTTTATGATCCTCAAGAGACTCTAAAAATCAGTGACCCCCCCAAAATAAGGTGTTATCAGTTTTCCTCTAATAGCTAGTTGAGGGTTGGTGATACGGCTTAGCTATAGTTGGCCATAATGTTGTTAAGAGTTCGATGAACAACCCAAGTTAATATGTTATTCTAAAAAAATTTTTTCCTGCAGTTTTTTGAAAAATTTGAGGAAATTTTTTTTAGCCGTAATATACCCTTTGGTTCAGACTGACACACAAACTGAACTTTATATTATTTCCTAGATATTATTTATTTCATATTTAAATAATTTATTAAATTAGTAATAGAAATTTTAAAAATATTCTTGTATAATGGATTTCACATTCCTTAAGATTATGATATATCGAAAATCAGGGGTTATAGAATTTATAGAAAATTATTTTTAATTGCTATTTATAGTTACATTTTCATTTGGTTCTTCAAATAGTTCTTAACACTTTTTATATGCATGTATGTACATCACAAATAAATTGGCCAAACCCTGTTATTATTGTCCACCAAACATGTCTTCGATATCCATTAACAGCCTGACAAACTTTGTATATAAGTCAAGAAAGGAAAAAAGAATTGTGATTTGTGACTTAATGCAAGTGTTTATTTTTTTCTTAACATTTTATCTTGTTTTTCTTGCTTATTGCAAATTTTAGCATTTTTCAATTGCTTTCAACTTTTCTTTCTTCTTTTTTTTACATGGTCAATGGCATGAGCGTATTATTATTAACGAATTGATTTTTAATAAAGTTTAACTTAAACACAATTTTCTTGTTTATCCAGTTTCATTATGGGTATTGGGCCGGGGCTTTGGCTTTGGCTGAGTGGCTGACAGTGGTGGTATGTCTTGTGTCTGTCGTACGGTGTCGTTAATGTCCAATGGCCGCATAGCATGCGTTTGTACGCAATTCCATGCGTACACATGTTGTCAAGCGTTGAACGACAGATTTTATTTATGTGATTAAATTAGGTTCTTCATGTTGGTGATCATAAATTACTTAAATCATATTTCTATGTTGTCGGTGTTGTTTTATTTTAGTTTTTATACATATATGTTTACAGTTAAAATGTAAAAGACATAATTAAAATAATATTATGGATACTAAGAGACACCAAGAAGGAAAATGTTAGAAAACAAATCGCTTAATGTTCCTATTATTGGACGCATATTAATGCAAATTTTGCACTAAAATTTACTTATGTTTAAATGAACTTTAGAAAGGATAAATAAATAAATAAACTCATGGAATTTTTCGCCATGACAGGCTGGAAAATATTTTATTATTATTATGGGAACATTTGCAAAAGATGTATGTAAAGTTAAGCTTGGATTCCAAATTAAATTGCCAATGTTGGGGTTCTTGTGGTTTGGACTGGAGGATTGTTAAGTTGACTTTATAAGAAAAAAGTTGCCGCCCCCATTTTGGTGATCTTAGCTACATATATTTATTTATACACACACATTTGAACAATTCTATTATTAAATCCTTTAGACTCATAATAAGAATAAATTATTTTTTTTTTTTAGAAAAACTTTCAAACTTAATTTATTATTAAAACTACAACAATCCTTTTCAAACCACTTTAATCTTCCGGCAATTTTATTTGGTGTAAATAATTAAACCATCTCAACCATAAAACAACATTTTTTTAATAAAACTTTATTTCTATTCTTTTAATAAAATACAAACATCTTTACATACATACATACATATAATTAAATAAAACAATATTGAAATTTGTTAGTGGTTTCCTCTGCAACGGTTTATACGCTCTATTAATTTTAATATACTATGTATATTGAGTTCTTCTTTTTTTTTCTCGTTCAATATTTAACACACTTCATCGTGCGTTCGTGCACACTTTGCGATTAAACAAACTGTTTCTGCCGCCAATGGGAAATAATTCCTTTTTATACCCTACACCACCATGTATAGTTGGTGAGGGTAGTATGCGTTTGTGTTAATGTTTGTAACTATAAAATATTAATTCACACATATTTTCAATGTATCTATCAGTTTAAAATCACTTCCTGATTCAAATAAACGTCGGTTTGTCTGGCTGATTATGTAAAGATTGTTATCCAGTTACAGGTGGCAAATTGAAATATATATTAATAAACGTTTACACACGTAATTTTTTGGAGGATCTTTGTTGATTTTCCTCCGAAATCAACTTTAACAGTTTAACTCGCATTTAAATAATATTCAGCAGAGACAAGATTTATATTAATGCCAATGTCCTTAACCTTTTTTGCAGTGGGCAATAAATTATTGATCCTAGCTCTTCTTAAAGACATATATACACTATTAAAACCGCTTATAATATTAGTTTTGGATTATTAAACTATGTATATGTATGTAAGAACAAAAGTTTTCCTTTCCAATATAACAAAGGTCAGATTATAGTTAACCCTCTATGCCATATAAGGTCTACTCCAAGATGACACCTCAATACTCAAAATCTCTTCAAAATATTAAAATCAAGGCAAACCTAATCTTAAACAGAAAATACGTAACAACATTTTTAATAACCACAACCCAATTTGCTTGCCCTGGCCCCTAATTAGGGCTTTTCTCAACATTTACTTAAGCCCCCCATAAAAGTGTTTAAAATATAGAAGAAAAAAAAAACCTTTGCTGCCTAATGTAATAGAAATTTAGCACAAATAATTCAATCAATTATTATTTGTTGTGGTGTAGGGCTTGACCAATTGCAACATTCCTATTTGGTAATCGCTGGTGTTGTTGTTGGTTCACCTACAAACCAAAGTACCGTTATAGCGGAATTATGATTATGAGCTGTGTTTACACACTTTATTAACAAATTAACGCATTGTAACACAATTTTATGCTTCATTCAAAACCAAAAAAAAATAAAAAATATATTGAAAATAATTTAATGGTTTTGTTTGGAAGGGGATAAAAGAGATGGCAACCAAACACTGTGGGAAGAGCTGTATCAAATATTATAACAAATGTTATATGCAAAATAAGTTCAATGAAAAATTACCTTAAAAAAAAAACAAAGCAGAAATTAAGTTAAACGTTAGAAAAACATAACACAGTTTCAACATTTTTTAAAAAAATGTTTATAATATCCTACAAAAGAAAATTTAATTTTCGAAACTTTAGTTTTCAAATTCCAATCCAAATCACAGTTCTACAAAGACATAATTTGATGAAATTTCTCTATAACTGAGCAATTTTTCTAAGTTCTGTCCGTGTGTTGGTTGAAATCAAGTTTTCGTAGCTCCCATAGGTCACCTAGGGTAGTAGGTGGTATCAAACTTTTGGAAATATTTTCGGGAAAAACTGGCAAGATCCATCGATAACCGGCTGAGATATAAGCCAAAAAAAGACGAGTGACTAAAATATTGTGAAAATGAGCGAGTTCACTTAATCTATACATATAAAAGTGATACTCTGTCTGTCTGTGTGTTTGCTATAAACTCCAAAAGCGTAAAGCCGATCGGACTCAAACTTTGACAAGTTGTTGTATACATTCCAGGGAGTGTTTATGGGTGGTAATTTTAAAAAAATGGGCTTGGCTACGCCCATCTACATATACATAAAATTAAAATACGCCCATACAAAATAAATATTAATTTTTCAGCTACTTGCACATGACCGATTTTTCTGAAACTTTGCACACATATTGAACTCTCATGATTATACAATTTCGTGATTTAAAAAGTGGGCAGTGCCACGCCCATAAAAAATAAGTCATCATTTTTAGCTACATTCACTAGATCGATTTTTCTGCAACTTTACACACATATTGAGCTGTCATAACTATATAATTTCATGATTAGAAAAGTGGGTATGGCCACGCCCATAAAAAAGTTATAACTTTGAGGTTCTTGAGAAGGGGCGTAGTTGTTAATAAATTCGAAAATAATCAATCAATTTTTATGATCGATATCTCATTTTGTTGCTATTATATGTGGCTTTGTGATAAAGTAATAAATCTGAACAACTTTAACCGTTTTTGATTTTTTATGATATTTTTAAAACAAAAAAAATTGCTATTTTCACGTAAAAAATATAATTTTTGCTTTAATTGTTTATTATAACTCCGAAACTACTGAACCGATTGAAACACAATATATAAACGGCTTAAAGGCTATGTAAATCTCAATTTTCCAAGTTTATTTTAATAATAGCGTACTAACTTTTTTTGAGTTATCATTAATTATATGGAGAAACGTCAAAAAAAATCTTTAATTTTACTTTAAAATTAAAAAAAAACCGCTCCATAGAATTTGATATTTGGACCATATTTGTACTACTGCAACCACAATACATCAGAATTGCAGAGTAGTTTTTCAAGCCTTTAAAATTTTTTCAATATTGTTGCCTTGTGTAATCAATAAAGCTTAAAGTAATCAAATATTTGTACTTTGTCAAAAAGAAAGGTTTAGTCACAGTTTTTAAAAAATTACTATAAAAAAACTTTTTTTTATAAAGTGTGACAAAAAGGAAAATTATACTGAAATTTTTCTTAAAAGAAGTTTTTAAAAGAAACAACAAAAAATATACGAACAATTTATGTTAAAGTTTAAAGAAAAAGTTCTCTTTAAAAATAAAAGAGAAAATCTTTGTAAAGATAAAATAAATTTTTTGTCAAAAATTTTTCAAGAAATTAAAATTCGTTAAAACTAAATTTATTGACTATTTTAACAATAAGAAAAAATTTTAATATCGACCCATTATGCAACAAACACCAGAA
>NDXZ01016145.1:0-12912 GCA_003055125.1 Paykullia maculata
TCCCAAAAAGGGGTTATAAAATACCCCCAAAATTATGAAACTGGGGAACTTATCTAACAGTTTGGCATCGGGAAAAATGAATACGGATTCTGCGGGGCAAAACCGGCATTCTCCTACTACTTACGAGCTAGGACGGACACACTTCTACACTTTTGTGCTCTTCGGTCATATTTTCTATGGTACCAGCATTCGTTAGAAGCTGCGTCAGAATTAGCTCCGCCAGTTGAATCTGTTGGTGAAAAATGTTGGGAACGAGCACGTGCTGTATCACGCGACTGAGCACGACTGCGCAAACGTGAGCGAGCGGAAAACTTCTCAAATTGTTTTGTGAGGTTGAGTTCGGCAGCGCGCAAATCGTCAATTTCACTGGAGGGGCGTTTTGCGATGCTGTTAATTTGACTACCTGATACGGCGTCTACAATAGAATCTGCGATCTTCGTGAATTCAGCGGCGGTACCGCTCCATGCGGCGACAACTGGTTGCACCATATCAGGGAGTCGTTTAATCCACAAACCTTTTAGGGCGGCCTCCCCCAGCGTAACCACCCGCCACTCGTCGCATTTCGTAAAAAAGCTCCGAAGGTTTCTTGTCTCCTAACGGTAGCTCTGAGAAATGCCGATTAAGTCTGCGCTGCTCACTCTCTGCAAAATGGTAAGTTATTTTTTTGCGTATAAACTTATACTTATCATTTTGAGGCATTTCTACGATGACTTCCGACAATTGCGAAATGACACTCGGGTCTAATGCCGCCAAAACCGTTGCTGCCTTTGGGGTCACCAATTTAGTAAACTTGTTAAATTTTACTAATATTATTTATTTATTTAATTAATATCATTTATTTCAATAATATTATTTATTTATTTCAACAAATAAATGAAAGGAAAATATATCGACTTAAAGTATGATATTATAAAATTATTTTGTTTTATGTAAAAAAGGCGCGTGGTTATTTTTCGTGTTACTCAAACGAAAGAGTTACAATGTTAACCACAACAGTAACAGGGTGCCACACATATCTAACGGCATATACAGTGGTGGACATGATTTTAGCACATTTGCTTTATGTACTTATTCCAAACCAAAAAATTTTTACTTGCTTATTGTTTTACTAATTTCTATATCCTTATATATCACCCGCGGTGCAAAGAATACGATATATTATTTTACGTGAGTTTTGTTCGTTTAAATTCGTTAATTTTATTCAAAAATATAATTAACCCAACAAAATGACTCGACAGTAATTTAGCACAAATTAAAAAAATGTATTGCCATTAAAAAAAAGAACTACTTAATTATTTAACTTAAAACTTATTATTTGGTAGGATAACCCTCATTCTTAATAACAGCTGCACATCTCCTGAACATACTGTCCCACTAGTTCCACACAACGTTCCTTTGGTATTGCGTACCAAGTCTTTTAGATTTCTGGTCATAAATCGCTTACATTTTTGGGTTTTACGGCAGTAATGTGATGCTCTACATCATTACATAGGTTTTTTATAGGATTGAGATCCGGTGATTTAGCAGGCAAATTTAAAATATCGATTTTATTTTGCTCCAAGCAAGATTTCATTGATTGTTTTGCAGCTTTGAGATAAACTCAAGATATATTTGAAAAAAATTTAACCATTTGCCCAAATGGGCCACATATGGTGAAGGTTATTTAAGATTTGGCCCAGCCATATATAGAGCTCTTACATGTTTTTACTTTGCTTTTAAGTTTCAAAAAGTTGCGTTTTAACGCCTTAATATTAAAGTTGAAAAAAAGAAAATAACATAATTTTGTTTCGCAATAAACAAGCTATTTCAAAGAAAATTTTATGGGGTAAAAACCGAAAAAAGAGAATGACTAAAACACTAAAATTTTTGTTTTCACATTAAATTACTTCAAAAGTATAAGAGCTTCTCTAATAATACACACAGTTATGTCTTTGAAAGGAAATGAACACAAGCAAAAATACATTTAAATCAATTTACATTGCAAAAGTTACAAAAGTTAGTTTGACGCTCTTTGTTATCACAGAATATGTTCAACTGCAGTAATTTTTTTCATGCAAATCGCCACAGTAGCTTAGAAGTTCTTTATTTGTATATTACCACTTTCTTTTCATTTTCACGATACTGAGCGATAAGATATTTGTTAATTTAAAAAATCGATCATATTTAAAATTAAAATCAAGCCCTTGTTTTACTGTAACAGTCTCGTTTTTTTTATTTATGCGTTATACTTGTATATTGCGTATCTATTATAGTCAACGGACCAATGTATGACTCGTCCGTCTATAAAATAGTTATATAAATTTTTTCCTTTTACTCCTGCAAGAGGCATAGGGCCAATAAAATATTTACTCACGTTAATTTGGAGCAGTTTATCTAATATATCCATTACTTTGATCTATTTTTTTATAAAATTTTACTGTTAATAAGATCAATAATTTGGCTTATGGGAACATGCATATATAACACTCTTACTTCTTAAATTAATAATTACACCGTGCAAGAGTTTTCATTTGTTGCACAGTGTTATCTTTTAGAAAATATGTAAACTACCATCTTATTTTTTTTAGATTACCAAACTACGAATCGAACACTGTTCAGTTTATGCGAATTGTTCCTCTTGTCTCGAATCACGTGACCCCTTTTGTGGTTGGTGTTCTTTGGAAAAACGTTGCACTGTTCGTTCAACATGTCAAAAGGATACATCTGCCACCCGTTGGTTGTCATTAGGCAGTGGTCAACAATGCATTGATTTTGAGTCAATACTACCCGATAAAATACCTATTATGGAAATTACACAAGTACAACTTATTATTCGTACCTTACCAGAACCTTATAACGGCAAGTACCGCTGTGTGTTTGGGAATTCTACTCCAATAGATGCAGAAGTACTTGAAAATGGTTTATCTTGCTCGACACCACCTTTGTCACAGCGCCCACTAATAGGTGCAAATACAGATCATGTTTTAGTTCCATTGTCTGTACGGAGCTCGGAAACAAACAAAGATTTTGTCACGCGGTCATTTGCATTTTTTGACTGTTCACGGCATAGTACCTGTCAAACTTGTGTTCTCAGTTCATGGGATTGTAATTGGTGCATTTACGACAATAAATGTGTACATAAAATGCAACAGTGTGGTAACTTGGAAAAAGTTATTGCAAAAGAGTTAGAATGTCCTCATTTGAAACGCACTAAAGAGCCGATTTTACTGCCTGTACGAGTCCCAAAGGAAATACGTTTCGAAATTGAGAACTTACCAAAACCGAAGAGTGCACACTCTGGTTTTTTGTGCACCGTCCAAATTGAAGCGGCGCAAATGTTATTACCGGCTCGTATTGAAAACAACCGAATTGTGGTATGTGAAAAAACGCCTTACTTCTATGAAACAAATACATATGAATATCAGGCTAAAGTAGATATTACCTGGAATCGGCAGCATTATATAGATACGGCGATTGTTACTCTTTATAAATGTGATGTGTTAGGATCGCATCGTGAACATGCTGATTGTAGTTTATGTGTTACAAGAGATACAAAATATCAATGTGCCTGGTGTGCCAATACGTGTGTCTACAATGAATCTTGTGCAGCAATATCATCTTTTAATAACGGTTTAGACATAGACATATCGTCGCCATCATCTTCATCAGTAGCGCTGGCCTCAAACAATAACATTGAGCTGCCAAAATTAAATGAGTGCCCCAGACCGCGTATAGATATGATTAAACCTTTATTTGGACCAATCGAAGGTGGGACCCTAGTAACAATTGAGGGCAGTAATTTGGGAATACGTGAGGAAGATGTGAAGGGAAAAATATCTATAGGTTCTGTGCCTTGTGAATTGGTCAATTATGAAATTTCAGTAAAAATTGAATGTCGTACTGGAGCCGTTAGTCACGAACTAACAGCACCCGTTAAAGTATTTAATGATGCTGGTTTTACTGAGTCAAGTGTGCAATTTCAATTTAAGGATATACAGTTGAACGGCTTAACACCAACAGTGGGTCCAAAGTCCGGTGGAACTAAGATAGCTTTAATTGGTAAATATTTGAATATTGGTTCAAACATACGTGCCTATCTCGATGAATATGAATGCCATATAAATATAATACAGGCCTCGTCATCTCGATTAACCTGCATTACATCGGAAGCGACGCAACCAGAACCAATCAGAATGTTACGCCTAATAGTCGATGGAGCTAATCGTACATATACCTGCCTGTTGCCTCAGCTACAACAAAACCTGCGTTCACTTTATGATCAACAGGTTATATTTCATAATACTTATCAATACAATTTGCCTTCTTTACCGTTGCCTTGCTCAATATACAATTACACGCACGACCCCACCATAATGGAGATTAAACCATTACGAAGTTTTGCCAGCGGTGGTCGGCTTTTGACAGTACATGGGATGCATTTGGATTCCATACAAAAACCAGAATTAGAAGTATTTTATGAAAATGAGCGTCTAAATAAAACTACTTGTGTAGTTATAAATTCCAGTCAGATGGAATGTCCATCTCCTGCTGTGTCCCGTAAGTTCTTAGCTTACAAAACAGCTCTAGACCAACAAAGAGATATGACAACTCACACTCATCAAGCTACTGCTTCATCATCAATATCATCAAGTTACAAAATTATAAGGAAACGTAATGTCCCTAACAATCGTGAGTTGTCTTATATTTATAGTACAGTCGGCATTACTAATAACAACGAAGGATATTATCAAGCCCAAGATGTTGCGGCGTTTGTAAAGATACGCGAAACACAGTTAAATCTCCAGCTAGGCTTTAATATGGACAATGTTCAATGGGTAAAGGACTTAAATAAATATTTTTCTAGCCTAAGAAGTACCATTGTGTATGTTGAGGATCCAAAATATCATCCTTTTCACGAAAATATTAAACTTTACAAAGGTGATACGCTGGTTATTGAAGGAGAGATGCTAAACGTAGCTGCTGATGAGTCGGATGTAAAAGTTACTATAGGCACAGCACAATGCAATGTTACAAGCTTAACGCTAACACAGTTACTATGTACACCACCAGGAAAACAGCCAGCATCTACAGATGAAAATGCTGTAGAGCAGCTAAACGATTTACCTCTAGTTGTAGTGAATGTTGGTCGCAACCTGCGTTTCATAATAGGTCATATTAAGTACGACTTACTGAAACCTTACACATTTTCTAATGCTATGTGGGTTATTATCTTCACAATTATTATTGTTGTTGTACTTTTGATAGTTGTTTTATTTATATACCGACGTAAGACCACTCAAGCCGAAAGAGAATATAAACGCATACAAATTCAAATGATAACGTTGGAAAGTAACGTGCGTTCTGAATGTAAGCAGGCATTTGCTGAATTGCAAACTGACATGACAGACTTAACGGCAGATTTGGAAACGTCTGGCATACCTACCTTAGATCACATTAACTATATTATGAAAGTATTTTTTCCAGGTGTAACAGATCATCCAATATTAAACTCTCTAAAGGTAAGTGTTTTATATTTAATAGTTCAATACAAAACTTAGACATTTTAGCAAGTTTCAGCTTTCAGTATTCTACAGTATAAGCAGTAACTTAAATCATACATATGTACATGTATTTTATATTTTGTAAGGACACTTAGCAACAATTTGGAAGCACTTATGGTTTTGTTCAAATACATTTTTCTTAAATAAATTATGATAATGCAATTAAGGATAAGTTAACTCTGTAGTACTAATATACTTACGTAAATTTTACAAATAGTTTTTATTATTATTGTTGCTAAGCAAGCTTGCAGGGACCATATTCCACAGGTGCTATCAGCAATAGTTTTTCAACACACATTAAAACAAAAACAAAACAAAACTAAAATACTGTACGCAAAATTGAAGTAGCCTTTGTGGTAACAGTATAAATTGTTTGTTTTACAACATGTTCAAGCTTACATTACCGCCAAAATATTGTAAGTGCCTAAAAGCTAATTTTACAGGAGAAGGTTTTTCCTAATTATCTCTTAAAATTCGGTGTATAAGCAGTATTTTATCCAATCTAAATGATACACTAAGTTTCATTAATAATTTGCAACATAACGGATTTTTTGCTACTTACCTAATTTTCGCTATCATGCTGGCATTCTATGACGCTAATGTTGAACGGTTACAATAAAAAACAATTTTCTTATTTTAACTTTTTATTTTAAATATTATTTTTGTACTTAATAAAAATTTAAGTTTTAACTTTAAATTCAATATTTGTATATAAAATTGTAAGATATGGAGCTTCTTCCTCACCGGCGGATATATCGAGCAATTAGGAAATTTTTAATGGTTATCTATGTATATGCCACTAAAATGTTCTTTGGGCAGTTATAATTTATGTTTTAGAAATTGTGGCTTGCCAACTATTACTTACATAAACTAGTATACGTTCATTGTAATGTAATATGGCATCTCCACCTTTTCATAAACTAAATAAAGACACAATTCATTGGTGATACTTAAACAGAACACAACATGGTGTCAGAAGCGGTAAAGCTGTAAAAAGAAATATATAATAAAAAGTGTATTTAAATAACTAAAAATAAATTAAATACATATTAAAATAAAATAAAAGTGAAACGTCTAAAAATAAAAATGCCGACAGAGGAAGAAAAACATGTGGCCGGATCTACTCAACAAAATGTCGGGCAGTTTTTTACAACAATACTGCAGCCGAATATCCTTGAATCTACAAATTTGTCGAACGAGTGGAAGTTCTGGCACACCCAGTTTAAAATATTTTTAAAAGCCTCTAATCTGGAAACTCAGCCAGATCGACGTAAAGCCGCGCTATTGCTACACCATCTTGGGAGTGATTCCCTGGAAATCTTTAATTCATTTAACGAAGATCTGGATACTATAACGTATAGTACTTTAATACCAAAAGTAAATATAGCAATGAAGAGGCATACGTTTTTACATGAAAGCAGCAACCAGAACAAACGAAAGACGAATATCTGACATCTTTAAAAAATCTAAGTCTTAATTGCGAGTTTGGGATTCTTCGTGAAGACCTCGTGAGAGATATATTTACTTGTGGATTATTACCTAAAATGGCGAGCATTCGTGAGAGATTGTTGTCTGAAGGCGGAATCGCACTTGATAAGGCAGTGAGTATTGCTAAAAACATTAGCCATTTAGCATTAGCTTAAGAAAATGCGCTAAAACTACAAGAAATTCAAGAACATGAGCCAGTGATAAATACGTTGAGAAAACAACATTTTACATCTTCAGTTAAAAACAAACAACAGGCAATAAATTGTGGTCGATTTGGTCAAATGCATAAAAATAGATGTCCGGCGGAGGGAGTCAAATACCATAACTGTGGAAAAAGCGGCCATTTTGCAAAAATGTGTTTTTTGAAAAATAAATTTGTGAAAAACATTTCTGTGCAACATATAGAATAGGACGAAGACAAGGAAGAAGAAGATTTGTTTATTGGCGCTCTTAATAAAACTACAACAACAGCTGCAGAGTGGAACATTCAGGTAATAATTAACAACATTAAATTCATATGTCAAATAGACACAGAGGCACAGACCAACATAATGTCAACAGAGACAGCAAAAATATTGAATGTTATAAACATTATGAAAGAAACAAATACTAATATTTTTACATTTAGCGGCGAAAAATTACAAGTTTTAGGCTTTGTTAAAGTAGAAGTATTGAATGAAAATAAGTTAATGTTTAAAATTTTTTTGTAGTCGATATCAAAAATAAATTAATTTAATTAAAAATGTAAACATGATATCAGCAAATAATATGGTTGAAAAATATCCAATTGTTTTTAATTGTCTTGGCCTTTTACGTAGTGAATGTAATTTAAAGATTAATGAAAACTTTTTGCCTATAGTTGATCCACCTAGAAAAAATGCCATTTAAATTATTTGACAAGTCAAAGACTGAATTATGTAGAATGATAGATTTGAATGTAAATAAAAAAGAAAGTGAACCCACAGCATGGGTGAATTCTATTGCACTTGTTACAAAATCAAACGGAAGCTTGCGATTGTGTTTAGATCCACGAAACTTAAATAAGGCAATTCAGAGGCCTCATTTTCCTTTAGAAAATATCGAAGAGCGTAAAGCTAGATTAAATGGTTCTAAGTTTTTTACGTCACTAGGCGCGAATATTGGTTTCTGGATGATTCCTTTAAATTAACAGTCTTCGAAATTATGTACTTTTAATACACCGTTTCGTAGATACCGATTTTTGAGGTTACCATTTGGGATAAATGCAACACCGGAAATTTCTCATGCTGAAATGGTAAAATTATTCGGTGACATTAAAGGACTTATAATCACCCCTATTCTGCATTTCGATTCGAACGGAAATTTTCTCCGATTGGAAACATTGGTATTCTGCGCTTCGATTCGTTTACAATTTTTACGATTGTGTGTATTCTGCATTACGAGCGTAGGTACGTTGTTGTAAATTGTTTATTGAACTACTGTTTTGTTGCACGAAATTTAACTTTTTTATTCATATTTTTCTTTTTACATTTCGCATGTTCCACAGCGAAAGAGCTACTTTTGGAATACTCTTAGTATTGTTTCTTTTTCTTACGATTCAGTTTTTGTTGGAATACCTTTTTTCCGTATTTGCGTAACTGAATGCGGAAACGGAATCGAAATGCAGAATAGGGGGGAATATACAATAATAATTTTTTGAATTTTTCATCTACTATGGAACATCTTAACATTAATATTTTAGAAAGTCTTTCAAAGGGCAGTGGAAAATGGGTAAAAATTTTACAAATCGAAATGTAGAGTGCTGCAAACTGAAATTTATTTTTTGGGACATGTATTTAGTCACACTGGGGTAAGGCCAGATGAGGAAAAGATAAAATTAATAGTGCAAATGCCCAAAGCCAACAATGTTAAAAAACTACAACGATTTTTAGGTATGGTTAATTATCTCGGTTCATTTATAGAAAATTTGGCTTCAAAAATGAGAATTTAAGACAATTCTTCAAAAAAGATATTCACCCCTATAGTGAATAAAATGTGAAATATTGTTCCCATAAAATTTTGTTCCCAAATGTGAAATTTTGTTCCCCAGACAAAACAAAGTGAACAAACTAATACAAAAATGGAAACATTTTTGAGGGAATAATTATTCACGATTGTAGTTTTGGAAGAAGAGAAAAAAATTTCAGGGAAAATTTATTCACGATAGAAGTGATTGATTGGCATTGGTCAGCCAGACATGAAACTGAATTTCTAACATAGTTCGATCCAAATAAAGAATTAACCAAGGTTCAGAAAAAAACACATACTGAATAAAAATCTCGTACATAAATGTATAAAAACACAAGTCAAAGCAACACACACATATTTTTATTTTCATAACAATTTGTGTGTTTTTAAATTTTGCAATTTTGTTCGATCGCAACACACTTCAACCCAACACAGGTTTGAGTGTAGCTATACTTTTAATTCGTGAACTAGTACGTGTACAGCTCAAAAAAACAAGTTATTTAAAAATATTTGTAAGTGGTATTAACCTAACATACCAAATGATTTGATAAAAATATTATAATAAGCTTACCAACCTTAAGCCTTAAGCTTGAAATACGCTTGAGAATTTGTTAAAAAACAATTGTGTTACAATTGTAAAAAATTCAAAACGGAGCCCTTGTAAATATATTATATGTATGTGCAAGCTTACTATAAGCTTTTGCATGTAATTGTAGAATAAGCTTACGAAAGTAATATTGTTTTAACTTTAGCTTTCTCCAACAATTTTTTTAAATTTGGGGCTTTGAAACTATTTATTCAGTTTTTAAAACCACTTTTTATAGGAAAGCGTTGTCCTGAAACCGTTTAACAAAATCAAAAAAATACCAAATTTTTTTTTGATTGTTTGGGTTTTCAATTAGATTTGTTTTTCAATTGTCATATTTTGTTGTTCGATATATTGTATGTTGTTTACTTTAGAAACAGTTGTGTATAATAAGGGTTTCTCAAGCATCGTTGAAAACTGCTTGTGAATTCACATTTTATAATCATTATTATAAGCGATATTAAGAAAAGCTTATTATAATTCACTATTTTTATAAGCTTAATTTTAAGTTAAATTGTAGTTTTATTGATGTATGCTATGTCGGAAAGGTTCATTTATGTTTTTGTGACCTTAATGTTTGTTTAAATGTAGTAGATAGCCTGTAGATTCATCAAATAAAATGCTATATTTTAAATTAGAAATACCTATCAACCACAAAAACAGTATTTTGTTTTGACTTAGTGTAATATGTCTGTCAAAATCACTATAAAAAAAACTTTTAAAAAATGTTACCTCCAAATACTGTTAAAAAACGCTAGAAAACCCTCTAACCGCGAATACACATTTTATCCCGCGATTAAAACAGGAAATCCGCTAGATTTAGCGGGAAAAACTCCGAATTGGAAACAGTGGTGATCGGTATCGTGAAAAATTTAGAAACACACATAATTGATATAAAAATAAAAATATGTATGTGTTGCTTTTGAACAGAACATTGTGTGTATCATGTGTGTTTTTTTTTAACTCTGGAATTAACGTTATCAGGAGATGTTTCTAAATTTGCACTTGGGGAACAGTTATGCATGATAAGCATCCAATTGCATATGCATCCGTTTCACTAACGGGGACACAGAAAAATTATACACAAATAGAAAAAGAATTATTTGCCGTTCTCTATGGGTGCACAAGATTTCACCAATTTGCTTATGGCTCAAAGATTTTAGTTGAAACTGACCATAAACCTTTAGTCAGTTTATTTAGCAAGCCTCTTTACAAAATCCCAGCAAGACTTTAAAGGTTTATGTTGCGCTTACAACCGTATAATCTTCTTGTTAAGTACAAGCCTGGAAAGTACTTGCAAATTGTCGATACTCTTTCAAGAGCTTCTTTAGCAGAAAGAGCATTAGCTGATATGGACAAAGAGCTTTCACTGCATTGTAATTTTATTGCATCTCATTTAGAGATACCATTTTCAAATATAGATGTGGTAAAGAAACATACAAACGATGATGTAACTTTTGGTAAAATTGCTGGTTAAAAATGGTTGGCCTACAAATAAGAAGAATATGGAGTCTGATGTAATGCCTTATTTCAAAATTAAAGATGAAATTTCTATTTTAGATGATTTTTTATTAAAAGTTATTGATGTACCATGGTTTAAACTTGGCTGTGATTTTTTTTAGTTTAAAAAGATGTACATACTTGTTGACTATTACTTAAAATATATAGAAATTGAAATGCTTAATGTAGGATATACTAGCTCTCAGGTCATAATGAAACTAAAATCAATTTTCTCAAGATATGGAATTCCGTTCATTTTGGTAACGGATAATTGTCCGTCATTAAGCTCAAAAGAATTTGAGCAATTTCGCGAAAATTGAGAGATTAGCCATAAGGCGTCAAGTCCATTTTAACCGAGGTCAAATAATTTGGCCGCACGTTCCATTTAAATAATTAAGACAATACTACTGAAATCAAATGAAAGCCATTCGGACCCTTATGTTGGACTACCTCATTACAGAACAACTCCTAAAGGCAACTTACCCATTCCGTTAAATTTGCTTGTGTCACAATCTTTAAGAACCAAAATTCCGTCATTAGTAAAAAATTTTGAACCAAAAAATGTTAACTCGAAAGATTATAGAATGAAATTAAATTCAAATATTCAAAAGTTCACAAATTATTACAATAAAACTGCGGTAAAGAAATAGCGTTATGTTTAAGAAAACTCCTAAGAGCTGTTGGTTTCCTGGTGAAGTAATAGAATCATGTAAGGAGCCATATTCATTCATTATAAAAGATAATAACGGTACTTTTTACAGAAGAAAGCAAGATCATATAAGAAAAACTCCGGAAAATTAAACATATGAAAGTAAAGTTGAAGATGTAATAAAGGCTACGGAGACAAATTGAAGTGGAATTGGAAAGTGAAAGTAATGAGATAAAAGGATATGTAACTAAAGAGGGCAGAATGATAAAACAACCAAAAAAACTAAATTTATGATTCTTGCTATAAAATAGTTTTACCTTTGTAAATACATACTTTAGAAATATGAGTACACTTTATTTGTAAACTTATTGAAAATTATTGTAACATAAGTTAAGTATAAAGTTAGCGACTTGTAATTAAACTTACTCTTAATTTTAATTATAAACATACTTTAGAAATACATATACTTACATATGTACATTCATCTAATTTGTGAACTAATTGAAAATGATTGATATATAACTTAAGTATAAAGTTGTATATTACTATTATTTAATTTACTTTATTGTATCTTGAAAAGGGGGATGTTGTATACATATGTATAGCTCAGGCCCACAGTGAAATAAATAGTAAGTTGCCAACTATTACTTACATAAAACTAGTATACTTTTATTGTAATGTAATATGGCATCTCCACCTTTTCATAAACTAAATAAAGACACAATTCATTGGTGATTTTTAAACAGAACACAACACTACACTGTTGTTGTTGTTTTATATGTTTCTTACTTCTAATGCACCAATTCAACTTGCATGTATATATCCAAAAACAAAATATACTGAATTATTTTTGACAACAACAAATGTCAACCGAGTTATTTTCATAAATTCATTTATTAGGAATTATTAGTTTATAATTAAGATTTGTTAAAAATGTAAATAAAAGGTACAAAGATATTGTATTCACAGAAATAGCCGTTTCTTGGTTCAATGGTAAATGCGTACGACTTCAATGCACAACCGCTCTTTATGACAACTCAGCAACAACTAACTTTGACATTTACAACTCGGCCTCTCCTGACATTACGTCCACCCTGGACGGATTTTCAATTGACCCATCGTCTTCGGACTCAGATTCTACGTCAATATCTGGATTACTGTGA
>NDXZ01016153.1:0-10332 GCA_003055125.1 Paykullia maculata
TTGTATCAATTTAAGCAGCTTTATTTTAATATTTCTTTCCTACAATTTTACAAATTTACAAAAAAAACATCCCAGAAACTTGCAAAATTATATATTTTTATCCAATGAATTCATTCTTTTACACACAAAACGAACACAAACAACCAGTCAACATAATATGGAAAAAAAACTTTTGCCGTGAAGAAACAAAAAAAAAAAAACTTTGGGAATTGGTTTTAAGGATGAGCTGCTTTTAATAGACACACCATTTTACACATATGTGCTCGGGTGTATATTTACAACGACAAAGACATTTAACAAAAAAATAAAAGGAAAGGAAAAGTAATTTATAAATATGGATAAGTATCATAATCAACCCTTAATCATTTTCAATTTCTTTCAACTTTTTCTGCAGGGGATTTTCGTATACTCGTTCACACACACACACACATACAAATGTATGTGTATTTGGCTCTGTAAAGGAAGCCAGTTAAAACACTCCTTATGTTTTTGTCTGTTTTCTCGCCAATTGTTATTCGGCTTCAAAGTTATTCAACATCATATTAGCAACGTCATCATAATCATTACTAAAATGATGAAGCGTCTGTCTGGCATTTCATTTTGATTTTCAGTCAGTGACAAATTTATTGCCAAAATCGCGGCGGTAAAGAAATGAAACTTTTCAATTATTTTAATGGCAAAAGCAGAAAAAAAATGGAAAAATAAACGAAAAGATAAATTCAACAAGAAATTCGTAGATAATAAAAAGAAACTTAATCACAAAATATGGATGACGCAGTTGTGGGAACCCACTAATGGTTGGGGCGGAGAAGAGATATTTACCATCCGAACACTAATGAATATAAATTGAGCTAATTTCTTTCGCTACGCTTTAAATATTAAAATTAAGGTGTAAAATATTCAATGTTTAAATACGTAAAAGCCTGATGTTTTTAATTTTTTTCTGTTTTAATGTATAAAAGACCAAAAAAGAATGGAAAAAAGGAAAGTTAGTTAAGAGGGGGGAAAGGAAAACAAACTTTCTACAAGAAAAAATATGTTAATGCTAAAATAATACTCATTTAAAAAGATAATTTTAATTAAAAAACTTTTATTTAAATAATAAATTTGTTGAAAATTTTAAATGAAGAAAAATTTTTGGAAATTTTTTTAATAATTAAACGTTTAAAAAAAATATATATTTCTTAAACAGAAGTCTAATCGAATTTTATTGTATAAAAATTGGTTATAAAAATTTTAATAAGGAGTTAATTTAAAAAAAATTTTGTAAGTAAAAATTGTTTTGCAAAATAAATTTATCAAAAATTTTAGTGAAATTCAGATTATTGAGAAATTTGATTTTAAATAAAGATTCTTTTTTTTTAGGTAGAGAATCAAGCAAAAGTTATTTTCAAATAGAAAATTAAAAAAACAATTCTTATAAATAGCAAATGAAAGAGAATATTTTGTAAATAAAACAATTATAATAAGTTTTTTAAAATTAAAATTTTGAAAAAAATCTCTTGAAAAATAATGTATAACTGAAGTTTTCTTTTTTTTAGTTTTTTAAAAAAATTCTTTAAAGTTAAAAATAATTGAAAAATAAAAAACATACTTATATTTGAAAAAAAAATTTCTTTAAATTAACCTTTTTTTATAAATCAAATTTGGGATTTTATAAAAATTATTCAATAAAGAAATCATACAAAATTTTAAACATGTAATTAATTGAATATCTTCTATATTTCGATAGTTTGTCAATTAATTAATAATAGTAAATTGAATTAAAAATATATTAAAAGTAACGGCCAAAGATGACAACATACGTCATTTTGCCTGCAAAAAGGCAATCATTGGAACAACATTTGATGAAACATTTTATGTCTTAACTACTTTAGAAGTTACATAACGATATTAATAAAGTCAATATTTTTCTATACAAAAACATAATTTGTTTTTAGATTATCTTTTTAAGTAACCATTTTTTTTATACAAAACACTTAAAGAAAATAATTATTTGTGTTAAAATAATGTTTGTTCTTTTTTGTTTACAGATCCCGAGATAAGGAAATATAAACTTTTTAGTTATTCTCTTTTGTTTTTTTAACTTTAAGTGGAGAAAACATTTTGAATCTTTTAGGTCATGCAAATGCAACTCGATTTTTGTTTGCATTTAAAACCCAGATGCTTTAATATTCACTTAAGCCACTAAAATTAAAGAGGTTTCTTTATTTGCATTTTATTTTCAAATTTAACGCTTATTTTCTGCCTGCTCTTTTAAAGCATTGAGAAAGAAACTTAAGGGAAGTAAAATTATAATAAAGAAAATTAGAATTTGCTTAAGGCTCTGCTAGTGAAAATGTTTTAGTAATGAAATGGCTTTTAAATCAAATCGGAAGTTTATTTTGAGTTAAAACAACAAACTAGCAGAGAAAAACACACTCTTACACATAAACACAATAACAAACTTAAGCAAACAAATCCGCACCCATCTTTTGTCAGTATGGACTTTGAAGTAGAAATTTCAACGAAGCTTTGTTGTTGTTGCTGTTGCTCTTGCTACTGCTTTAGTCAATTCAAAGATTTTTAATGTAAGTAAATGTTAACTAAAAATCATCTGGCAACGCTGCCTAATTTTTTACTGCAATTTTGTTGAAATTTCTGCCTAAAGTAAATGAAATTCATTTGTATTTGAAAGCGGACACTATTTGCTTAATATTTTCCACTTTCTAATGTAAAGCTCGAGTTGTTTTTGCTCTTTTTCAATACAACGTTTTTAGTTGTTCGTTGTTAGAAAAATAATTTTTGTTTTAATAGAATTAAACCAGTCTAGTGTTTTTGTTGCAGTATTATTTACCCATAACGTCAAGCGTTTCTTCGTTTAAAAACTCTGTATACAAGTGTGAATGTATTTGCATATTGTATGAGTGAGCATAAGTGTGTTGGTAAGTGAATTAGTCTCCTGTCATCTAAAAGAAGTTTTAATTTAGATAGTAGTGACTAAATAGTCACTATTTTGTATACTCTATACGATAATAACTTTCTAATAGGAATTTTGTTACTTTTTGCACAAGAAATTAACTCATATTGTCAAACTCCAATACAATGAATAATTGATTACTAAAGAAGTAACAAAATAGACTCCTGTAGTAAGTGTAATATATGTATGTAGGTGTCTTCTGACCGATGACTTTTTCTTTTATTAAGAAGAAAAAAGATTTTCAATTAGTTTTTACTTCATTGCGCTTAAGTGCCTTTTCGGATAGAAATTGTTTAAAGGGGAGTTGTTGTAGATGTTATTGGTTTTTGCAAATGCATGCAGGGCAGGTGGTAAAAGTGCAAACATGAAGGAGTGTAATTCGGACGAGCACTTAAAAGTTAAAACATAAAAAAATAAACAAGTAAAAAACTTTTAAGTAATTTGAAAATAGAAGGAAAAACTCAGATTTTTCATATTCATATTGTTGTTTTTTGCCTCCTTAAATTGCACTCTTTTTAAGTTGCATAAATACAGTTAAAAGTAACATCAAAATTAAAATGTTTAAAAGTCATTTAACATTTTGTAAGAAAAAAAAAGTTTTTTCTTTAAAAAAATTAAAACTCATAAACAAAATAGCAGCAGCAGCGTGAATGCAAAAAGAAAAAGAAATTAAAAACATATTTTATATATATTTCATTTACCAGGTAAGTTTTCTATTCAACTAATAGAGTTGCTGCTTCTTATATTCTTTTTGCTTTTTGGCATTTCATTAAAATGTATTTAATGCTGGAATATGAATGAATGGCTGCCATATAGCCAGCCAGTAAATCAAGACAGAAAAGAAGGAAAAAATGCTAGAGTCACTCACTTTAATCTAGTTATGCCAGTACAATTGTCGCATTCAAGCTTATCCGTTTCCGGTAATTTTTGCAATTTTGTCGTCTTTATTTTTTTTTTTCGTTTGTCCCTGCAGTCATTGCTTTTATATTCGGTTTTGTTAGATTTAAAGTGTGTCACAATGTGTTGTGTGTGGGTGTATAGCATCGTACGTTTAGCGGTTGGACTCTGTTAGTCGTTTTGCCGTTGGGTTGATTGGGTGTTGCTCAAATACAAACGAAATGAAAATGACAGGAAACATAATGTAGTTGTGCAAAAGATTAATTTGAATTTTTCCTCAACATGGAATTTAAAAAAGGAATGAAGTAGAAAACACAACCAACTGGTCAAAGATATTTTTGCCAGCAACTTATTTAGGTGGCAAGATCATACAGAAAAGAAAAGCAAAGAATTCAATTTGAGAATTAATAGAAGCTTATTAAAGCTTCTCTTTGACATGTGAATGCAGTGTTTATAGCACTTTTTTTTATCGATTTTCTTAACAATTAACATTTACACTTTTAAATATCTAATAGTGGGGGTACTCAATACAAATAATTAATTATTAAAATCATAAAACTTGTAGCCTGGAAATTTGTTAAAAGTTTCCGAAACAAAACTGGTTTCTTTGTGACAGACTACTGTTTTAGTTTCTAAAAAGAAAATTTCTCAATAAAAAAATGTACGAGACATTTGTTATAAGGCCGTAAAAAATAATACCTGCCTATATCTGGTATATTCCAGTGACTGTTATTCATGATTAAGCCCCTTCAAAACTCTGATATCCAAATACATCACATGCATTAAAACACACTTGTACATAAATTTATTGGATTTTGTACAACACAAAGTACACAGAAATATACTAAATGTTCTTTACATTAATGTATCAGCACCCTGAACGTACAATTTAAAATGTAAAATCATATGTATGTACTTATGTGTTCGGAATACATGTTAAAATAGCTTCTATATACATATGTATGTATATAGGTGTACTTATGAATGTATGTATATTTATGTGCCATAAGCTTGAAAATAAGATAGAACAGGAACAGAAAACGTAATAACCGTGGTGGGTGCTTTGGCGGACATTGACAATTTGTCGTTGTTATAAATGCATCCTACGTGTTGGCCAAGTAACAAGAATTAAATAACCGGACTGAACTTGAGTTATGATTGCAACACCTATAACAAATTGTTACTTCTATAAGGCCAGCAACAGCAAAAACACACAACCACTCACATCAGCAGCTAAAATAAAACTCCGTCGAGTTGATGGAAAATGTTGCAAGGATTCATCTAAAATATGACCATGTTAAAAGTGTAGAGTAATAAAAGTAATAATTTAGATTTTGCTTGAAATTTAGCAAAGTCACAGAGCAAAATTGATGACAAATCTTTTTTAATTATAATGAAATGTTACACAAATGTTTCCTCTTCAATATTGCAGTAACGATTGAAACGTGTGTTTCCTGAAAAAGCGTTTGGTTTTTAAAGAAAATGATTATTTGATTAATATTAAATGTGGGAAATTTTATTTAGTTTTTTAATTTTTGCAGAGTTCTTTATGGCAACTGCTTCATTAATTAATATAACCATGAAATTTGTTACATTCGCTGCATTTTTCAATTAAAAATTATTCGTTTTATTCCTTAATTTTAAGCTCTTAAAATTGGGTAAACTCATTAGGGGAGACCTGTACAGACACAATTGATCCTTCTAAAGAGAGTGTTAATAGACATTTAATCATGAGTATATAATTTTTTAACATTATAATGTTTAGCCTTATGTTCCCCGACCAGTTAAAAACTTTTTCAAAAATAGTGAATGGGGGAAAATTTTGCGTCACCTGCCATGAAGCCTTAACATTGACCCCCTTCTGACTACCCTTTAATTTGTTTAATTCAAAATTCTTTAGCTGAAATACGTTTCTTTTTAGAATAATAAATCAAAACTTGATTTGCTTCATTTCTGGCATTTCTAGAGGTGAACAATTCGCAAACATATATATTGCCGCTTACACTAATTCACACTATCGCGAGTGCACCGTAATAAAAAAATAAATGCTAAAAGTTTTACTTACAGCCGTAATTTATAGAAAAAACGTCAATATAATTATACTGTTCCAAAGTTTTTGACCCATTTAGCCTTTTTCTTAATTCTTTTTCTAAAACTTTGTCATATTTTACCTTAAACAAACCCTTTTAATCGATTAATCCCATAAAAAAACTTCGGCAAACTTTGAAAAACATACAAACATACAAACATACTAAACTAATTTAAGTTGTTTATAAAAAGAAAACAAGAAAACTAACAAAGAATGAATAAAGAAAAAATAGAAAACTTTTGTAACAGTAATTACAATATAATTTAGCGTCCATTGGCTCCTTTCGAAGATTATACATACAGTCTTGGGCCAGTTTTATATATATATAAAGAAAATCTTATCCATTCTAATAATAAAACAGTCACACACAACCACAAACATGAATACAAAGAAAAAAAGACAACATTCTTCAAACTGTAATTTGGCCATAATTAAGTAAATAAATTTTCCTTTCAAACTTTATATGAATATAAATATGTATGTATGCATGTGTGTGTGTATGCTGTGTAATAATAGAGAGTTGGAAAAAGTGTATAAATATGAATATCTTAAGTTGTGTGCGAGTGTTTCAAGGGTTGTGCATTGGCTTTTATATTTGCATTTACTGTAGTTTGAGAGATGTAGAAAATCGTAGAGACAGTTGTAAAAATTTTAATCATATGGCCATTTAACCACAAATTCCATTGCTGTGGTTTAAAGGTTCCCTACTTTGGCAAATTGAAATATATGACCATTAAAACTGAAACAGTGACACACACACCCACACACACATACAACCAATACAATCATCACATTAACCAGCGAACCAAAAGAAGCAATGAATATTCTATGTAATGACAATCGTATGTAAATTCCACAACGCCAATAATGCTACAACAAAAACAAGTTTAAATATTTTTTGCAGGCTGTGCCGAATCCTTAATACACTTCACCAATTACAATTTAGTACTTGCATGCTTATGCATATAACAGCAAAAGTCTTGCATATTGTTTTTGTTATGTGTATGTTCAATGTTTGCACTAACAAAACAACAGTCACTTCGTTTGTTGTTGTTGTAATGTGTATGCATTCCGTTCGTACATACATAACGTTACATCGTTGTCGCGTGAAAAAAAGAAAGAAACCAGAGACAGTCGATCTTTTGCTTGTATGTTTCTTATCCGCTTGTTAGCCGATTTTGCTAATTATAACTAACAAAATTCTCCTAACTATGACTGACAATTAATGCTTCAAGCACGTACATACAAACATATGTACTAAAGTTATTTTTTCGATCGGGAAACTTAATTTTTAATCAAATAAGTTTTCCTCTAAAAACGGTTTTGCTATCGGGAGGACATGTGAGGCCCTTCAAAAATCTATTTTAACCAGCACAAATGCAGAATAACAATGGTAAATGGACTCCACTATCCTAAACGATTTCGGAATACGTTTGTAAATTATGGGGTCACACATGACTTTTGTGCACGTTGCAAACGCAATGGCAAACTTATGCTGAAGGGTATAAAAAAGCAAAACACACACACATATTGTAATGGACATCGAAATATGCATAGAATACAAGTTTGAACACTTAGTACGGGGGCAAAAGATAATATAATATATTTGGCTGCCTTGTGAAAAAACCATGGAAAAAATCTGTAAAATTAATATACATTGTAGCGGTGACAAGGCTGGCTTTATGTGTTTAATACATACAACATTGAAATTGGACCCACAATAAGAAAAGAGGGAATGGTGGAATAGAAATTATCGCTGTTACTGTAACCAAATAATATTATCAAAAAAAAAAAAATAATAAAATAAAATATTATAAGTATGTGTGACACAATTGGCCATAAAATTTGATTTACGTTTAGTAATAATGAAACTGTTTTCTAGCGTTTTATATTTTCGGGGAACTTTTTTTTTTATTATTGTTAAATGCATATTATAAATTTTGATTTAGGTTTTTTTCCCCCAAACCCACCTTCCATGAATTGAATTCAAACATTTTGGGATGTATTGTATGCATACATACATACATATATGTATATGTATGTACAAAAGTAAAAATAAAAAAAAAACAGCAACAAAAAAATACAATGATAAGCCCGTCCCTTGTCAACACCAAACACAATACAAGTATTCCATTTTAAACCGGAGAGTTTTCAATATCAGCAAACGAACGTTCGTATTTATCAAATTGTATGCATCTAAATAAAAATGTTTTGAAAAAAAGATTAAAAAGAAAAACTAATTTAAACTTAAACTTGGTGACATTTATGACTCATATTACTTAAAGCGAATGAAAAAGACAAGCCAAAAAAAAAGAGGCCAAGTCAAAGGTTCCGTTTGCATAAAGGGCATATGTATGTTGTCTAATGTTGCAAAGGGTATTGCGTTATATTGGCCAATAAGGCAATATTTTTTATTTATTACATTCGTTATGTAGACAACTTTTTTTGTTTGCCATTTTAAGTCACTAAAATATATTAATACATTGTTTAGTTAACTTCTAATGAAAATATAAAAATAACTACAACCACAACAACAAAGGGAGACCTTAATAAGGATTATGATAATAATAAGAACAACAAAAATAGCAACAATAGCAGGTTAACCAAAGAAGCAGAGAATTGAAAAAAAAAGTGGAAAGTGTAGTCAAATACCATTAAATTGTGTTTGAGTTTTATATTTATTATTCCTACTCGTGTGTTTTTCTGCAATTTTATTTAGGGGAGGGAGAGGTAATAGGGAGTTTCTTACCTCTGCATTTTTTCGTTGATAAATTTTGTTTATACATATTTGCATTTCCAAGAAAATAAACCACAATAGATATTTCTTGGCATTTAGTGGAGGGGTGCGGATTGCAGTGGCAGTTTGGTATGAGGGGATTTGTTTTTTACAACATAGAAATTCTCAATATATAAACTGAGTTGGTGGGTTAGTGCTTTTAGCCAAATTAATAGAGACTTTAATAAAATGTTAAACATAAAAATAAAAAAAAATTTGCTTAATAATTTAAAGTTAGTCACATTAACGTCACTCTTCAGTAAGATAAGAAAATAAACTACAATAATGAAAATAACAAGTTTCGGGCAAGTCCAACAAGAAGGCACCCTACATATAACACTTTTGCTCAAACAGACAAAGATAATTTATTAATTTATAAGTTAAAATTAAAAACAAAAAAGAAAAACGTTACTCTCAATAGAAACACTAGATCGGTCGATTTCAAAAAAACTAAATAGTAACTTAGCTTAGTGTACAAGTTAATTCTATACTAGCTTTTAACCCGCTACTTCGTAAGCGCACTTTTCAATATTTATTTAACCTTCAAGTTCTGTGTAGCTAACAAAAGTACCTTTTTGCCCTAAATATGATTTTGAGCCTAATTAGGAGCGAACGGCCCTAATTTTACGTTTCCACACTCATAAACTCAAGATATGTAAAAAAGTACCCTAAAATTTAAAAACGTAATTTTTTGCCCCACGTTTACCCGAATTTTCCCCTTTCTCTTACTCAATATTATGTTATTCAAATTTTATTATAACATAGTATTTTTTATGTCTAAAGAAATCCGTGTTTTAAATTTTACTTAAATTGGCCCAGGGTTTTCTCCCTTTTTTGTACTTTTTTAGTCCCCATTCTAGTATCTAAATTTTTTTCACAAATAGTTGTCTAAATAGTAGTAGAAGCTTTGGTGAAGCTTTTCACGAATTCTATCAAAATTCAAATACATAATTAATAATCGAAGAAATCAACTAAACATTTTAAATCTTTCATAGTATTTTCTCAATCTGAATCTGGGCTCGAACAAAACAAAAAATCATTTTTGATAATAATAAGATTAACAAAAACCTTAATTGAATAATTGCTGTATCAAATCAATAAAATTAAACTTTCTTGCGTAATAGATGGATAGCAAAATGTTTATTATCATTTAAACTGTTTTAATATTTAACTTATTTGAAGAAAATATATTATCTTTTCAATATTTGTACTGCACTAGTATAGAGAAAACAAATCTATAAAGAAAAATTTAATTCTTACTAAGTCAACCGCAAAAAGAAGTTAAGAATTTTCCGCCAAAGTATAAAATACCAGGGTATCAGGCAAAATCTAATCTAACTAACCCAAAGCTTAGATAGATATTTAAAATTAAGGAATCATAATTGTGTAAAAACTGTAAATTTATTTATAGCTTATCTAAGCAGTTATTTCCTTTTAACCAAAAAAGGAAATAACCAAAAGCTTATCCTGTTTTGCTGTGACTACAAATATTGTATTTATCCTTTTTTAACACGTTTGTATTTAAAACAAATGATAAATTTTTTAAAGAATAAAATTCAAAGGATATTTTACAATATTACAAACTACAATGATTAACAGTTATTGCCAACT
>NDXZ01016157.1:0-12236 GCA_003055125.1 Paykullia maculata
TTATTGTAACTGCAAGTACATATGTGAATAGTGTGTGTTTTTTTGGTACATATGTATGTAGATATGTATTTTAAATGCATCGGTTAAGAAACCGTCAGTCACTTGTTTTGCAAACATTTTTAAATTTAAAATTGAGTTTTCAGTCAACTTGCGCATTAGATAATTTGCTAAGGTAATATGTCTAGAAAACGTAATGACCTTTTTTGTACAACCCAATTATTTTTACACGAGCTGTGAGAGAAAGGTTTACCTCCAAGAATCCGACAACCGACTCACCCTAAAAATGTGTATGTATAAACACAAATTACATTACAAATTGATTTTCCAGGTAAGTATCATGATATGTTTCAAATCTATTTTGTTCTTTCTTTGGGTCAAATATGGTAAACTTCCATTAAAAGCAATTATCGTCGTCAGCTGCTATTCTTTCTATTTGTTTGGCCGAAATTAAAGCTTATGTTTTAGGCCAAAAACGAATTTAACCAATAATTTGTGATCCTTATCTAAACTAAAGCGTATAAACCTGCAATGATGGTCTAACCTAACCGTAGTATTACCACTGGGTAAAAACATTGCGTCTAGCCATCGCTCCTGGGTGCCTTGCACAGTAGCACAGGTGGCAAATTTTTTGCTTAAGAGTTCGGGCTATAAAATTTCTACCGTTAGATCAGCGCAACAAATTTTAGGAACTATTTGGTGATTTGAAGCCTTAAGCCTTTAACCAACACTTCATTTTGCAGCGGCTGTGCTGCAGGACAACAGCAGCCCAAGTCCATTCATTGCGACAAACATCAGCTATTTAATGAACATTATTTTACAACGATTTAGGTGGCAGGTGAACTCAAATTTCCTATTTGCTATTTTCCAATATTAATTTTTTACTTGAGGTTTTTCTTTAAATAAATAATTTAAATAAATATGCTGGCTTGCATTTGCGATTGTCATAACAGATCAATTTTGCAATCACAATTCGATATTTCTTTAAGTAAAATTTTTGTTTTCAAAATAATTATTGTGTTAAAAAAAATATAAAACAAACGGAAAAATCCATCATTTTAAAAATAAAAATTTCTAAAACTATCATTGCATTTCTTAATATATAAGTATGTATGTACAAATGTATATTTATGTATAAAAAAACACAAGTCTGGCCGATATAAGATATTAAAAGCCAAAAGTAATTAACAAATCTTAAGTGTTCTAAATACTTTTAATTTATTTTAAAGACTCAGTAAATGCAATCTACAATTGAATTTCTTAATATTGAAAAAAAAAAAGTTTAAGAAACTCAAATACCATTTTCTAAGATCCTCAAAATTAAAATCTGTTTCTCGAAATCCCTATCCTTAAGACTAAACGTTATTTAAACTTATGTTGTACGTGAAATATGATGCATGTACATACATACATACATAGTTGGGTACTTTTTGCTGCTAATAAAACTTAACTAATCCTGTTTCTGGCACCGGTGTAAGTGGTAAAAAGTTTTAGCAACAAAAAAAGATAATAATAAAGAATGCAATCCTGGTTATGTACATGTGTATGTATGTATGTATATGTAATATACATATACTCACATAGTAACACAGCACAACGGGAAAAATTGGAAATAAATTTTTAGTTTCTATTAAGCGTAGCCCGATCTTAATAAAATTTGAACAGCAATAGAGTAAGTTTATTTGTGTAAGTTTAAGTTTTATTTAAGGGCGAAGTACCCAAAATTGGGTACCTCAGTTGTTTGAAAAATTAATATCTTGTTTTATATTCATATTTACAATTTAAGAATTTTACTGTACGTGGATACTGATACTGATACGTGGATCAACAAAAAACTTTCCAATACGAAAAGATTATCTCTTAAAATTGATTAAAAAATTCCAAAACCCCGTCACTTTAGGTTTAGGAGATACATACATACTTATATGATTAACTCATTGCATTCATTTTTTTTATGATAAAAATTTTTGTCCATATAGGTTTATCGCCTATATCTTTTGGGATTTATGGGTCACTTAGTCCAATTTCTTTTTCAAATGACCCGAAAGGCATGCCCAACACACAAATATAACAAAAAAATCCGAAGGTTAACCAAAAGCTGCAAAATATGAATTTTTGTGTAAAAAAAAAGACAGTCGTCTTTTTTTGCTTATATCTCAGCCGGTTATGAATGGATATTGCGTGTTTGTGGGAAAGTATTTTCAAAAGTTTGATACCACATACAACCCTGTGCGAACTGTGGGAGCTACGAAAACTTGATATCAACCAACACACAAACGGACAGACGGACAAGGCTAAATAGACTTTCCTATCTTTAATGATCCAGAATATATATTCTTTATAGGGTCGCAAATTAATATTGTAGAAATTACAAACAGAATAACAAACCTATACATATATACCCTTGTCACATATGTGAAGGGTATAAAAAGGTATGCGTGTAAGTATATGTATGTATGTGTGCGAATGAGTTTTTCTTTAACAGTTTTTCCCCTTTAAAATGATGTCATCGCAATTTGTTTACTTTCTTGTTTTGCCTTAAAATAGAGAAAGTTTTTCAATGTAATTTTACTAAATACGTTTTACATTAAACAAAATAAAACGAAAGAACACATAAAAAAAAGAAACGTCTGCGTAAACAAGGAGAATTTATTATAGAAAAAAATTAAAACCAACAATTTTAATATGAAAATAGAAACGTAATAAGAGCAGAATTCGAACTTTTGTTCAGCCAATACATTGTATGTATGTATGTATGTATGTGCAAACGTTTTTATAAAATATTAGACTTTTAATCTGCATATTGTAAAAAAAAAACAGTCGGCCAATAGATTTATGAAAAATAATTCAGGAATATTAAATTACTATATATGTATGTGTGTATGTATGTATGTATGTACAATGAAAGAAAGTCAAATAAAACTGAAATATGTATTGTTGATTTAAAGCGAAAATCTTTTTTTAGGTAATTTCTAATGTTTTTTGTTTTCATCAAAACTCTTAAGTTTGTAGGTATGTATGTACATACATATGTATGTATATCCCAGCAAAAATATAATGATGATACAGAAGAACAAATCAACAATTTTTTTTCTTTTTTTTTGCAAGTTTGTTAGAACATTTCCGTTTAAGCGAATTCATCCAAACAAATAAAGTTATACAACAGCGCCTAAGCGGAAAGACATATGATAAAAAATTTTGGGTACATTTTTAGAGTCCAAAAAAATATATTTCCCTAAAAATATAAGGGTCTGTCGATAACGAAAAACTCAATAGATCGAAATCTATGAAAATAAATCCATCAGATTTAAAATTTAACTTTAAAACCTCATAAAACGGAGATTTTATACATATGGCTTAATGGTCAACATAAATAAGTGCAAAACACCTACCACTAGGCTTATTCTTAAAAAAAAACGACATAATATAAAGAAAAAGGAGAGCAAAAGCTATCGAAGGCGGACACAAAACGTCACAGCACTTTCGTCCGCTATCGGAGATGTCCGCCTAAGGAATCGTTTATTTTAATGTCTTAAGAAAATATTAAAAAAGGACATATTTTAAAAAATTATATAAAAAAAAATAAATAAAGGTTCTAAACACACGGGATGGCAACATTAAGCTCAATGCAACAAAAACTAATAAAATAAAAATTGTAAGTAATATTTATTTCCAAAATAAAAATTTGCAACATAAAAAAACGTAAAAAATGTATAAAATGACATAAATAACAACAAACACCGAAATTGCCAATTTATAAACAAAAATTTACAAACTTCAAACCAAAAAAAAACGACGTTAAAATTACGATAACGTGAAAATGGGCAGATTTACACCTCCCATAAAAGGCAAAACAACGGCAACATTTAAATCACTCAAGATATTGACAGTTCAAATCAAATTTTAAATCTATGCCAGAAAGAATTTAATTTCTGTAAAGTACCTGTAATAAGTATATAATTATATTTTCTTACGAATCGCACCAGTGTTTTGCTGCCAAATGTTCAAAATATAAAAACGAATACAAATTATTATTCGTATACATACCTACATACATATGTTTATTTGTTTATATTTATTTATTAAGTTTGTGTAAGGTTTAAGCATAAGTCTTAAAAATTTTGTACATACCTACATAGTTTCGGGTAAATTAACAATCAAATTTTAACTTCAAATATCTGTAGTGTTGAATTAATGGCTTGGATAAATTAAATAAATAAAACAAATATAGGTATATTTTAAATTTGACATTAAACCCTGCATCAAAAGGTGCTACTTTAAAAATTTCGTTTTTAAGGCCGCGACTGTCTCATTATCAAAGATTTCTGAACTTAAAAAATAGTAGTAGGTATATTATTCCTAAGTCTTTGCACAACACAATATATACACACTTTCAATGGCACGTATTTTAACAAATCTATTTATTTTAATTAATCATTAAATAAATGACTTTTAATTATGTTTTTAATTTTTTAATAAACTTTAGAACACACAAAATTTACTCATGTCAGTAAATAAAAATAGCGGTAAACTATTAATATGCAAACAAAAGCAGGGCCGCTATTCTGTTTACTTTGTAGTTTTTTTCTGGAGACTTTAACAGTGGTATTAAATTAATCAATTAAATAAATAAATTTTCCTTAAAGAAGTTTTATTTAAACGACCTAATCCCATTAAACACAAGTGTTGGATCTCTTATTAAGGTTGGTTTAATTTTAAAGCAATTTTTAAATTCTAGAAGAAAATTTGTGGCCAGGTCCGGATTATCTTTTCATTATTGTTTTTTTTTTTTGTTAATTGAAATTGCTCCGAAAAAAGTAAGTACGGAAAAATAAAGGAAAACTTTTAGAAAAATTTCTATTTCAATGTTCAAACTATGAAAATATATATTTTGTTTTTGTTTCAATGTAAAATTTATATTGAATATCAATAAAATATATATATTAAATAAAAGATTTACAATCTTAATATTAGTAATATTCAACAATAATAATTTTATAAAAGAAGATTGAAATAGAAAGGCTGAGAAAAAAAAAAGAGGAAAAAAGAAACAAATGTATAGGTATACATTTATACTTACATATATACGTATGTGTGTTCTATTATATTTTACAGACATTTCCATATAATGCTTCAATCACGTTGCACTTAATTTTCGACACTAAAATTCTGTGTTTTTGTATGTTTCATATTATTTAAATTTGAATGAAAAAATAAAATCAAAATAATAAAAAAAATTAATAAATAATTATATCACATTACTAACGTTAACATATATTTTATATATAACGTGCAAAACATAAGCAACACAAATTAAGTTGGCAGCACTATTAATATTGTGTAGACTTTTAAAGATATCTGACGTTTACGAAAGTAAAAAAAAGAATAATAGAAAAATACTGACGACGACAGTTGGAGAAAAAAGTGAATAGTTTTTAATGATTTTAAACAAAAAGACAATTTTTCTTAATGATAAAACAAACATTGACATACCTACAACAGAGTAAATAAAATACGTGGTATTTTCAAATTCGTTGTTAAAGTGTAAATTGGAGCAAAAGATTACAAGAAAAAATATAAAGCAATTTGTTAATGATCTAAAATACGAAAATTATAATAAATAAAAATTAGAAAAAATGTCCGGTGCCTGTGATGACGATAAAAAAGAAGCGCAACAACACGAAATTGCTGCTTCAAGCGTAAATAGATTTGCTATTCATATAATTAATAACAATTTAATTGCATTTTAATGTCTACAGATACGTTCCGGTTTGGCTGAACTAGAATTAAAGACCTCACAAGTTTTGCAACGTTTAGAAAATGTTAAAACAGCCCCACCCCCCACTAATGCGCCAGGACAATCGATTGACTTCAATGCTAATACATCAGATGTGACAGACAAGTCTGAAGATATGCCGTCGTCGGTAGCAACTAATTCAGTGAATGTCGTAGCTCTTTTGCATGGAAGTCGTAAGCCTCCGTCTGAAATCTTAAAATCATTGGAACAACTTATTTCGTATGCTGATTCTGATGATGAACCAGAATTTCCTCTACCAGCTTTAGATGATGTTTCACATTTAGCTTTAATATCACACAGTATAGTAGCCTATATGTCGCATTTGGATCGAAAACAGCTAGTGCGGGTGACTGGTAACATAGCTGGTGATACCACTCACTGGTTAGGTACTTTGTTTAGGTTTGTAGATCCAGCTAGTAGTTTTCATAATGATAATGCCGATGCAATTCTGCGAGTAGTACGTCTGGCAATAGTTGCCCGTTGTCCCGGCTATTTAGAGGGTGGTATACCAGCTTTAGCCCATCCATGTTTGTATGTATCAGAAAATACTACCCCTATGCGTTTACAATATGCTTGTCGCCAACTGGGTATACCATTAGATGCAATACGTTTGATACCGACCAACACCACGTTTGGAACTATGGATTTATCTTTGTTGCAAAGGCAAATACAAATTGATTTGGCTTCCCAGAGGACTCCTCTATTGGTGGTGGCTGATATCGGTGCATCTCTATGCGGCTATGTAGATAATTTACTAAGAATGCATGATATATGCAAAACGCACAATTTATGGCTACATGTCACAGGTCATGGCTTAGCGGCTCTCGTTTGCTCAGAAGGACCAGGAGTGGTTAGTTGAAAAATTATAAGTTTCTTTTATTAAGATAACTAAGTTTTTTATTTTTTTATTTCAGATAAGTTCTTATGTGGATTCTATAGTTTTAAGCTTGGGCAGCTGGTTAGGTGTACCCAGTCTGCCTATTGTGGTAAGTTAAATAGTTTTTAATATAAGACTTTAATAATCCTTATTGCGTTTTTCAGCTTCTTCATCATCAACTCCAAAATACTGCCTTAAACTCTTTTGAATCTGATCCCATATTATCTCGCCGTCTTAATGCGTTATCTTTGTGGACTAGTTTGCAAGCTTTAGGTCGTGACTCTATATCTGAGCGAATACACGTAGCTTTTCAGACATGCAGTATTTTATTTGAAATCGCTTCAGAATGTGAAGGCATCAAGGTTGTGGTGGGTATTTATATAAATATGTAAAATAAGGTGGCGATCTTACCACTATACTATCGAGGAACAACTAATTTTCTCAATATTGGTTGGAAATTTGTTGAGTATGTACTTTAATTTAGTAAACAAAAAATTTATATGTTCAAATGATGACACAACACAATTTTTAGAGGTTTTTCTTAGATCTAAAAAAATATTTTATTTCTTAGGTACGATGTTTATCAAAAAAGAGACAAGTTCATTTAACTAAAACATAATAAATATCGCGTGCCATAACATAGAACTCGATAATCTTTAAGTAATTTACTAAAAGAAACAATTCTTTAATAATATATCTGATATTCCAGAGTCGCGCTCCTGGTGCTCAGTCTGGTAAATCTTTAGTTGATGTCATTAACAAGCCTCTGGATGTCAATGTAAGTTTTATATATTAACTAAATACCCAATATATATGTAAATAATATAAGCTTGTTTACCAAATAGTTACTTTTTGAAACGGCTGCTTCGGTAGTGGTCTTTCAATTCGATGGCAGCACAACTGTTACAACACCAGCAGCAGGTGTTGACATTAGCTCCCTGGAAGGTGTTAAAGCGTTGGAAAAAGTTCACAATGCCTCATATTTTGACCGTTTAAATTCGTGGCTGGGACAGATATTGCAACGGGATTGTCCTAATGTAAGTTCATATAAAAAGAAGAGGGTCTTTTTCCGTTTAATAATATTTTACGATTATAGTTCGATTTTGAAATTATTGAACATGCCGTATACGGCACCTGTATACGCTATTGTCCCCTGGAATTAAGCCTTGGCGAGCAACCACCAACAGCTGAGAATTTGGAAAATTTTGCACAAAGTTTAGAGACGCATGTGGACATTTTAAGGGCCACCATCAAACATAAAGCTACTTTTATGCATCTTGTCGAAAAGAGTGATGTGTTACGTTTAGTAAATCTACCTGAATGGGCTGGTATGGGCGGTGTACGTTTTGTTCCCGAAGGTTGGGAAACTCTACTTACTGATCAAGCTAAAACTGAATTAAACAAATTAAATGTTGATTTGGTGGAAACTTTAAAAACCACTGATAATGCCTTTTCGCTGGGCGAGGGCCCAGATGGTTTAATATGTGTACGCTTTGGTATGGTAACACATGAAACAGATGTTGAAGAATTATTAGATTTAGTGGTTTCGGTGGGTAAAAATGTGCAAGAGAATTCAAGAGTTCTGGATACCATGTCGGAAATTGTTAAAAGGGTAATTATTAAATTATGTTTATTTATGTTTTTAAGTATTTCTACTGAAATTTTTCCTGTATTATTTGTAGGGCATACAAGCGGCTACTGCTGATTTGCAGCGTGAAACAGAGGAAAGACTTTGGCAAGAAGGTATACTACGCCATGTGCCAGTAGTAGGCAAAGTTTTCAACTGGTGGTCTCCACCAGCAAAAGAGGCCGGTATTAAAGGCAGAAGTTTAAATTTAACTCAGGGTGTCGTTGAGTCTACTGAAAATATTTACAAGTAAGTTAATTAAAAAGAATTGTGAATTATGTTAAAAAACTTTACTAAAACTTTAATCACAGATTTTAACAGTGATTACAAATTGTTTGCAGGGAACATTTTTTTTTAAATTTTATTTAAGAAATTTTGTTACAGAATTCTCATTAAAGCCATTTTGTGTTTATGTAGCAAAATTTTATAACAAAAAAGTTTTCTTTTAGCTTGTTCTAAAAATTATCCAAATATTTCTTTCAACTGAGCTTTTAACTTCCTATCAAATCGTTTTAAACTATAATTTTATACTGAATTTCGAATAAAAAGAGAAAACTTAGTTATAAAACATTTAAACATAATCAATTGTTTATTGATTGTTTTTTCTTTCTAGATACCACATGCAAATGTCGGGAACACATGGTGAATTGCCAGCTAATAAATCCCCTCCAACACCTATGGTCCAGACACCAATTATTACAGCAGCCAATGAAATACCTCCCGTTTTTGCCAATAGTAATTCCCAGACATCACCCAACTCTCCGGCAATAGCAAACGAAGCAGTTAAAGATGTAAATGGAGTAACTGTTACCACTGCGTTGGTATCAACTGCAACAGTACCATTACAAAACGGCCCTACAAACGGTTTGGCGGCAACATTGGATGAACACAACCTAACAGTTAGCCAAAGTAGTGGTGCTTCGGCATCCGAATTAGGGTCAACAAATAATAGTGCAATTATAAGTGATAAAAATGAAAATCCCAATATTAATGTAAAAGCAGATCAAACTGTTATTAATTGTAGTTCATAAAGTATTGAAAAGTTTTTTTTAAATTAATTTATTTAAAAACCTTTTTTTTAATCTTTTCTTAGGCTTAAATGTTCTTGTTTTTTTTTTAGTTTTGACTTAAAGGTGTTTTACATGATAATGAGGTAATTGATGCACTGGCAAATTGAAATGGCATGAAACTTTGGTAAACTTTGTTTTTGTTTTTTAAATTATGTTTCTTTTTATCTTAAGTAAAATAATTTCAGTTTATTCTTTATTTCTTTTGCAAAAAAAACAAAGAAAAACACCTATAAGATAACAAAACATTAGAAATATTTATAAAACTATTTATAAACTTTAAAATTTTACTTAAAACTTTATAAAAAAAACTACTTACAGATACACAAACACACACACATACACATATGTATTATGATTAGAAAGATGTTTGCGCTTTTTTTAAAAGACGTTCCATTTATATGTATGAAAAATAAACAAATTAATCATAACGATTAGTTGCAAAAACAAAATAAAAACTTTCTAATGCAAAAGTTTAATTTTAGCCGATTTTGTTTTATTTAATTGTTAATTGCCAGCTAATAAATCCCCTCCAACACCCGTGGTTTAGACACCAATTATTACAGCAGTCAATGAAATACCTCCCGTTTTTCCTAATAGTAATTCCCAGACATCATCCAACAACCCGGCAATAGCAAAGGAACTCATAGATCACCCAGGGTTGTATGTGGTATCAAACTTTTGGAAATACTTTAAGGAAATTGGTATTAAAAACTGGCAAAATCCATCCATAACCGGTGAAGATATAAGGAAAAAAAGACGTCTGCCTCTTTTTTTTACACCAACAAAACTACAGATATATTTGGACTACACATGGTGAAGGGTATATAAGATATGGCACAGCCAAATACAGCGCTCTTGTTTTTAAATAATTTTTCCCAGTGTTATTGAACCACTGCGTTAGGGAAGAACTGAGAATATTTTCATAACATAATTAATTTTACAATTTTATTGCAAGCTAAAGCTAAAGCTTTTTTAAAAGTTTTTCTATCCTTAGAGGGGGTTTTCTTTTTTTTTATATTTAAAATAAACCTCCTTTTAATATTTTTATAATTTATCATTTATTAATTCATTTTTTTCTTTTTTTTTATAATTGTTTTCATTTAACATTTCATAATATATACTAAACTATACATATTATATCCTTTTATGGTCTGTGTTTTTTATTTTTATTTATAAATCTGTATTGGTTTTTGTGTGTATGCATGTGTAGGTAGTAAGTATGTATGTTGTATGTAAGTACGTGTTTTTGTGTTTGAATTGAATTTACTTGCATTGATTTGATTTCTTTTATTCTTTTTTGTTTGTTGCCTATTTAAACACAAGGAAGTGTTGGAATTTATTGATGAATTTGCACTACATAATTTAATGATCCTTCATCAAATTATATGTGTTTATTATCCATTTATTTCTGTTATTTCTTTGTATATAAAATGAAAAGTTTATTTATAAATTTTGTTTGTCTTCTTTAAATATGTATGTTAATGTGTAGTTCTTAAAATGTTTTGTATGTAGTTGGATTGTTTTTCTAAAAATTCAACACATTTTATGAATTACTTGTTGTACTTAAATAACTACATATTTATTTAATAATTTATTTTATAATTATTATATCATTTTGTTTGTTTTCTTTTTTTTTACTTAATAATTACAATATGATACGATACGTAATAACATTTAACAAAATTAGGAAAATTTAAAGAAAGAAACATAAAAGCGAAACTTTCTTATTTCATGTGTGTATGTATGTAGTTTGTTTGTAGATTTGACTAGATTTAGTTCAAGGAAAATGGCAGTAATGGTGGTCTAATAGTGCTTATTTTTCGGACAAGAACATCAAATTCCTATTGTGCGTATTCTAAATGACAATCAATCTTAGTTGTCACATCCATAATTGCAAATGGCAACCTTTAGAGACGGCCTTAACAGATTGAAAATTAAGAATTTCAACTATTTTTAATAAACCAAAACAAAAAAATTGCAATGAATTTTTTAGGTTCGACTGTTTTTGAAACAACAGAATCATAAATATTATCACAGCTATTTAATAATGTATGTAATTGGAAAGCCAATGGCAAAACATGTTTCATTAGCAACTTGGAAACTACAGTTGTTATGAAATCGAAAAAATCATTGTTAAGGAAAATTTTATTTAAAATCATTTGAATATTTCTTTGTTATTTTAAATTTTTTTAAATTTATTTTTTAAATGTAAAACTAAAATTTATAAAAAGAAAAGTCATGAAATAAATGAAGAAAATTACTCTTCCAATCAATTGTTCAGATTGATGGCATAAAATTCAAGTCAACATTTAAAAATTTTAAACATATGTACATCAAATTAAATCGTAGCAGATTTTTTATCGAAAACTCTACAATCGATACAACTTCACTGGAGGGGGTCGTAAATTAAACGAAAGTTTCTAAAAGCAAAAAACAAACAAAAAACGCAGACGAACTTCTTTTAAAATGTTTTTTGTTGTTGTTATGTTAGGGAAAATACAATTGGCCAATTCACAACCTTTATGGTATGGTTTAGTTTTATTTTGAAAAAAAAAAATTTTTAAATATTATTTTAATACAAAATGCATCAATACAATATAGGTTGTGAGTTGGGCCGATATGTTTTAAATAAATTTTCTTTAAAGTAGTTAAGACATTAAACTGCATAACCTCTTAAATAATTTCAAAAAGCAATTTAATACTATGATGTTTAATGTATTATATAAAATAAACCTTTGCAATTATGTACATCAAATGACCACCATTTTCAGTAATAACACCTTAAACTAACTGTAGTTACATCTTCCTCTTTCTTAATAATTAAAAAAAGAGAGCTTCTTAATATGTAGTTTGTTTTAATATACAAGT
>NDXZ01016163.1:0-13187 GCA_003055125.1 Paykullia maculata
CCAATATTGGAACAAAATTGGCTACCAATTGGACCCAGCGTAAATAAAGATTTCATACATTTCTCTAAATTGTATGTGATTTTTTTTTAAACTAAATCCGAAAGCTCTTAAAAAAATCACCTTTTAGTACTTAAACAGTCAGTCGCTTTAATCTTTTAATACATATGTACATTTGTATGTAGATTCGGGATTTAATGAGTTAAAATTAAATTTCATACATATATTAATACTTTATATCATGTGCAAAATGTAAGATCAACAGTTTTAGTGTTTTTCCTTAACCGTTTTATCTAATTTTTTCAGCCTTCAAACTTTTGCCATTCCAGGATCTTTGTTCCTTTCTATTTTACTTGGATTTCTCTATCGTTTTCCCATTGCACTATTTTTAATATGTTTCTGTTCATCACTGGGTGCAACTCTATGCTATTGCCTCTCGAACTTAGTAGGCCGCCGCTTGATACGGCACTTTTGGCCAAAAAAAATCAGTGAATGGTCAAAACATGTGGACAAACATCGTGACAGTTTATTCAACTATATATTATTCCTTCGTATGACACCGATCCTACCCAATTGGTTTATAAATCTTGCATCGCCTGTCATTGGGGTACCCATGCTAACCTTTGCATTTGGAACATTCTGTGGAGTGGCGCCACCTTCGGTATTGGCCATACAAGCGGGAAAAACTTTGCAAAAAATGACTAGTTCAAGTGATGCCTTCTCGTGGACATCAATGGGTGCTTTAACGCTTTGCGCTTGTTTGTCGCTGGTGCCAGGTCTTTTAAAGAATAAACTAAAAAAGAAAATAGCATAAAACGTACATAGATATTCATCCATAAAGCAAAAAAAATATATGTATATAAAAAGTTATTGGCGAACGGCAGAACATTAACCATGGAATGCTAAAGTACTGTCTACTACATGAAAAAAGAAAAGAAAAATGTAACATTTATTAATTATTTATTTTATTATTTGTATGTAATTCAAATGTGCACCATAAATTTGGATTATTATTTTATTTTAACATGTTTCCCATCATTCTATTGCAAAAAAAGCTAATTCCAAATGTAGACAAATAATTACGTTTTTAAATAATTTTTTATTTTTATATTATACAAACATACATACATACATACATACATATATAGATAAAAATTTGCTGCGATATTGTTTGTAAATATAATTTCAACTAGTATTAAATACATATACATATGGTATCGTAAAGTAAATATATATACTGGATATTCTTAATATATGCATGTAATTAGTTTTATACAAATTTCTATAATTCATTTTAACTGAAAGGAAATCAAATCAATTTTATAATTAAGTAATTGGGGAATTTGGGGACAGAAAAATTCCCTTTTAAAACTATTCGGTAAATAATAAAGTTCATACACATTTTTAATTTCAAATGCCAGATGAAAGCTGACTGATCGGTGTCATAAGAATCTTAAAATAAAAAAAAAGAGACCTGTAGTTTAAAATACAATAAAATATTTTTTAAGATTAAAGCCCCCTTTTTTGCAAAAAATACAAAAATTTGTTTAAAATATTGATTTATAAAAAAATAGTTATTATTATTAAAAAAAAAATCAAATGGTTTTATTTTAAATTTTTTGCAGTATTTAATTGAATAATGTTTAAATTAAATGTCGATATAAATATATGCACATTCGCGCTATTCCTGTTTATTCATTTTTTATCTCTTTAAAATCTGTTTTTTTTAAGTTCATATACCGTTAAAAATATATACATACATATTGAAATTTTCCAATATTATAATTATGCAGCCCTATTACCGCTGGCGTTGCGTAGTCGTTTTTAAGGTTTTTGATATTTTGTTAAATATACGCAAATGTTTGTATTTTTTCTGTCGTATTTGACGACAATTGACACGACAACGCCAACCATAGTAGGGCTGATAATTTCATTGTAGTTAGATTAATACAAAGCTCAAAAAAAAAGATTGTCAATGGAAAAATTAAATAAACACCAAAATTTTATTTGTTGCTATTTTAAGTTATAATTTTTTAATACATTAACTGCCTGGCCCACAAAATGCGAACGAAATTTTCTTTCGAATAAATATATTTCAAACAAAAACAAATTTAAACTTTTTGTTTTTGTCTGAAATATATTTATTCGAAAGAAAATTTCGTTCGCATTTTGTGGGCCAGACAGTAAAAAATAAAAATATACATATAAAAAAAATATTCCCTTAAAATGTTTAAAATAAAACGTTATTGTAATTACTGCAGTTATTGTATCAATTACCCGAGTAATGAAAAGTTTTATTGTTAATTTTAGTCAAAAATTGTGTTACTGAATATACAATTTTCTTTAAAGTTTAAACTTAAATAAAAAAAAACTTCAATATGCAATTTTCGTAATTGAAATTGAATTTAAATTTTTTTCTGTAATACTTTGCTTACATTTTGTATCTAATAATTTTTAATTTTATTATTACCCTTCACCACAGGTGACAAGGGTATATATAAGTATGTCATTCCGTTTGAAATTTCTACAATATTCTTTTGAGACCCTATAAAGTATATACATATGTATGTATATTCTGAATCCTTATAGATAGGGAAGTCGATTTAGCCATGTTCGTCTGTTGAAATCAACTTTTCTCAGCCCCCCAATTCCGTATGGACCCGTTACTGGTATCAAACAATCAGAAGCCCCGAGATTCTATTTTAAATCACCAAAATCCGACACTTAATGAGATATATATATATAAAAACGTACATATATGGTCTTAAATTAATATCATTAAAAAATTATGCCCCTATTACAGTTTACAACTCAACTATAATTTAGTTGAAATTTTGCAATTTGGTATTACGGATAACAACTTGTGTTTGTGAGGTTGACAAAAACATAAAAAAATTACAACTCATAACTAGCAGTTGTTTTATTAACAAAAAGCTAAAAGCAGTTAACTAAGATTTTTGCTTTTTTTTCGCTACAAAAGCATCAGCTATTTATTCAACTGTCAAGTCGTCACTTTTTAAACTGACAACATCAATACAATTTCAACTGGAATAAGTTGTAATTCGTAATACAAAAAAAGAGTTAAATTGTTTTAACTGAGTTGAGTTGTAAACCATAATAGGGACATAAAACGATTTTCGTAAACAATTTTATGTGAATTATTCAGTTCTACTGTGGTTGGCGTTGGCGGTAGGTAAAAACGTCAAAGGTACCATTCCTTTAACATTGACTTATATTTTACAAAACACCAAAAACTTAAAAACGACTACGGCAGCGCCAACCGTAACAGGGCTGACTATAAAATCGGGCAAGTTTGACTTCACTTTCTTAACAGTTTACCATAAAAAAGTTACTCAAGTCCAGTTTCCTTAAAAAATAAAAAATTAAAACAGTTTTGAATTTATAAGTTTTGCAATAAAAAAAGTTATATTTATTTTCATTTAAATTTAAGTTTAGACAATTGCTCCGTTGTTCTTGTTTCTTTTTATGTGTTGTTAACATTTTTGATCATCGCTAATAACAATATGCAATGAATAATCTGCTTATTAATCATTAACTGTTATTCAAAATCAGCAACTTTGTGCTTACATACTTGTTTCTATTTTTTCCTTATCGGAGCATAACTCATACAGCATAAAGTTGTTTATTTTGAATACCACTGTACGTGTCTCATCATGTTTTTCATATACATATTCACAAATAATGCATGATTGAATAATAAACGTTTTTGAAAACAAAAAAGAATTTGATAAAAAAAAATCCTAAAATTATACGAAAAGAATTTGGAATGAAAAACAAATGCAAATATTAATAAAATCTTCTATAGTAGTTTTTTTTTTTTTTTTGTTTAACATAAATTTAAAATTGTTTAATATTAGGCTTATGAATATCAATCATCATTACAATCAACATGTTTTACACCTTAAGCTAATTTGGTTAAAAGCTAGAAAAAAATAATAAATCATTTACATTTATAAAAAAGAAAAGCTTAACAGAAGTTCGAGAAAATGAAATCCTTTCTTTCTTGATTTTTTTTTTAAATGAAAATGTAAATACAAATTTGCAATGCAAATCTTAGTATAAGGAAACTTTGTTCTATAAAATATAATATGGGATGTGATTAAAAAAAGTCTAAAAATACGATTTTTTTTTTTGTAAAAGCATAATATTGTAGACTTAAAAAATATTAAATTTAATTATTTTGAGTGGTGCTGCATATGAACGTAATATATAACTTGTTACAGTGTATAAAAACGGAAGTAACTTGTTAAAACAGGAACAAAAAAAAAAATCAAACTATTCAGATGGTGTGAGATCACGTTCCTGTTCGTTTTCATTTAGTATTTGAGATAACAAGTCATGTACCGGTTCAAATACCTTTTTGGCTCCAGTATTTGTTAGATTCTTATAGTCAAACATGTCATGATGACTAATTGAATTGTCCATTTGCACGAGACCTTTTGCAATGTCCACAGTTTGTACACGATTTAGACCCACAACTTTCTCTTTAACAAGACTATTGACTTGAGCATTTTTATCACGTAATTTATTCGGTTGATGACCACGAGGTAGTAGAGACTGCAAATAAGTAATAAAATAAAAATGCCTTTGCATGCGAAAGAAAAGGGGAGCAAACAAATACGTTTAAGTTAACTTACAGGTAAAACGATATAAGCATCAATCAATTTTGTTCGTATTCTCTGTATGATTTCATATATACCATCTGCAATTTCTTCCGGTTTATTATGCACATTATTAGTGCCAACATGTAGAACTACAATTTTTGGTTTAACATTATCTAATTCTCCATTTTCCACGCGCCACAAAACATTTTCGCAACGATCACCACGTATGCTGAAGTTAAGGCTGTGCATGGGCGCAAAGTAATAATGCCATGTCTCCGTGTCTTGCAATGTTTCTAATATACAATCCCCCAAGAATATGACATCAGGATCTTTTTCTCGGCACTCCGAAATGAAACGTTTGTGTATACTATATTCAAAAGATAATTTTTAGTCGAAACAAATTGTGCATGTTGAAAAAAATTTTTTTTTTTACCTGAACCATCTATCATCGCCGTCATTATCTTCTCGTTGAGTGGCAACCGCACAAGGATTCATAGCGCTTTCACAAGTCTAATAATTAACTTTTAGAATTTTTGTACTTAAGAATAGGCAGTGTTTCAAACTTTTTTATTTTACTTATGAAGAAATATTAAACTATAAAAGAAAATTTTTAGAATTTTTTCCAATCAGACGACAAAAAATGACAAAATCACAAAATCTTCTTCTTGTTTTCAGTAGTGTGGGCAATTCACTTGTTTTCACTACAATGCCAGCGACTTTTTTAAATTGCAAATAAAATATGAGTTTTGCGATTTTTCGATATAAAAAATGTATTTAATAAACAAGAACTTAAAACAGCATTTTTTTTTTATTTTTCAACCATAAATTAGTTTATGAAACTGATAGCACTCTGAATATCATTTAATTTTACAAAGCGTCTTACCTGGCCTTCGCCGTGCTCTGCTATTAAACATGACTTGTGTGAAATTATTTGCAAATCGTTGCTGTTTGTGTTTTTGTTCGGCATGATGATGAGCATAGGTATGTCATTTTAAGTTTGGCGTTTAAATGATTATTAAAGAAAAGCTATAAAATGCATAAAAAATAACTTTTGAAGGCGATTCTTTTGTTAAATAAGTATTAAAATAAAATATTCAAATTAAATAAACACCACGAAACAACACTGATGAATATCAGAAAATTATGATTAAACAAGAACATCAGCACGTTCTCTCCACACCTCACAACCAACAAACATTTTTTCTGCTATTCTGCCGACGTCTTGTTCACGTATGAACAAATTTTTGGCTCACCATGTATTTTCAAGACATAGTGTTACGTATGTACATACACGAATTCCTTATGCACATTGAGCGGCAATTTTCGCAATTCGTTCGTTTTATTTATGACGCTTTTAAACAAAAAAGCATTAATCTTACTGCACTTTTATTTACTTTAAATGTTAATTTTTTTAATATTATAATATTCCCAAATTTTTAGTAAAAACATAATTTAGTAATTCACAAGCAACTCATATGTCATATGTCCTAAAAATTTCAAATGGTTTAAGTTACTTTTCATACTAAAAGTGTCCTAAAATAATATGACTCTGACTGCTATGTTTATTGTGCTGTCGTAAACTATTCTTAGCCAAACAGAAAAAGCAATTACAAAAAACTTTAACCATTTGAAATTTTTAGGACATATGCCAATATGATATTATTAGTTGCTTGTAAATCCCTTAGAATATGTATGAATGTTTCTAAAATAAACACCATACCAAGGTGGATTAGTTGTATCATGCACCATACATACATACATATGCATATTGAGCAACAAAATGACGATTGAAAAATTAAAAAAAAATGTAGGTATTTTTTTATTTTGAGAAACGGTTGCAGGACAACGGTATCCTATGTCATGTTCTTCTGAAAACAGAATACATTTTTCTTTTTCCCCTTTTTCAGAAAAAGGAAAAAAATTGTTGGAGAATACTAAAGTTTATACAATATTACTTTCGTAAGTTTATTCTACAATTGCATTGATAAGCTTATAGTAATCTTGCACATATAATACTATTTCAACAAGAGTTCCGTTTTGATTTTTTCTACACTCTTTACCATGGTATTATGATCGTTACGAAAGCTTTTTTCAACAAATTCTCATACGTTTTTCAAGCTTAACGCTTGTGTTGTTAAGCTTATATTTTACTCAAGTCATTTGGTTTCTTGGGTTGGGTCGTAAATAATTTTTTTAGTATTTGCTTGGGTGTATGTATGTACATATATTTTTATTTTTTTCGTTTTATTAATTTTTTAACAATTATTTTACCATATACAGTGGTGGCCTTATAATTAGAAACGACTTAGCAGCGTATATATTTGTAACTGTACTTTAAAAGTTTAGTTCACAATATTAAAATTAAGAGCTAGAAATAGTAAAACAACAAATCATTAATAGGTTTAAACAAAAAAATTCACAGAAAACATAAACAAAAAACTCCCAAACAAAATAAAATAAAAAATTAATCTCTGCACAAAATCCGTGTACAAAATGTAAACAAAAAAAACCTGCATGCGTTGTATAAGTTCTGCTAGTTCATCAGCTGGCATTTAACTTGCAACTTTTAAACCGTAAAAAGTCTCGTTTTCGTGTAAGTTAGCTCAATGTTTATTCACTTTTAAAATGACCATGCAAAGTACAAGTATGATTGAGTAAAAGTGATGGTGTAGTCTGATTGACTATGTATTGGCCTATTGTGTGATTAAATCGGTTGATTACCTTAAGCCAAAGTCAGTATCAAATTTATTATACAAACATGTAATAATATTCGCTAGTTTGTAGTAAAAAAACTCGTAAACGATTTTTTTAGTATATGTACATATAAGTATATACATATGTACAGGTGACCCCCGATTTACGAAGGCTCGCTATACGAAATTTCGAGATTACGAACGTCATTAATAAATTATAAAATTCCTTATACGAATACGAAATTTCGAATTTACGAACATCATTAATAAATTATAATAAATAACGAAGTTATTATACCTATTAATTTAAAACTAAATATTTTTTTTAATGTAAAATTTTCTTTTTTAATAAATGTCTAGTGTATTTTTTTGTCGAATAAATTTCTTTTCCAATTTTGTTATAAATGTTTCTAAAAATAGGGTTTCGCATAACGAACGTTTTGGGTACACATCTATGTATTTTTAATACAAACTTATACTAATAAGGATCTCGTTTTACGAATATTTTTTATCCCTGAAACGTATCTATTTATTTTCAGTAGAATACAATACTAATATTGAGCTCGCTATACGAATATTCTATATACGTCCACTTTCACAGAACGTATCCTATTCGTAAATCGGGGGTCACCTGTATGTATATTTTTATTTATTAATCGTTTTATTTTTTTTAACAATTACTTGTTTTTGGCGGTACCATAGATATTTCCTTGACACTTATTAATATGTTTGATTTATTGTCTTCAATAACTTGTTGATCAGAGCAATAAGCTTCCTCTAAATGTGTGTTTCGATGAATCTGTAAATCTTCATTGTTGTAAAAACCTTTACTGCATAAATTGCAAATATGTGGTTTATCTCCTAAATGTCGACGTTCGTGATCTACTCTATTTTTTAAAGTTATAAAGCGTTTCGAACAATATTTGCACACATGTTTGCGTAAATTGTTATCGTGATTTTTCATGTGAGACCGAAGGCCCTCTGGTTGCACAAAGCCTTTGTAACATATTTCACAAATGAATGGTCGTTCGCCAGTATGTAAACGTTCATGACAAACTTGAGAGTTACGTGTACCAAAACGTTTGGGGCAATAGGTACACTGAAACCGTTTGAGACCCTCATGAACCACTTTAACGTGTCGGGAAATGGCATTTTTATGATTGAAAACTTGCGGACACTGGGGACAGGGAAATTTTTCCAAGTTAGGTTTATGCGTCCGCATATGGGTAAGTAGCTCGGTACGTGTTACTTTTGCTACACCACATTCTGTGCATACGTGTTCCTTTATCTCTTTGTGTCTTTTAATGTGTTCTGTAAGAGCACGATTTGAACTATATTTGCGTCTGCACAAGTAACAAATATGTTCCAATTTCATCTGCAAATCTTCAGATTCTTCCTCGTTTTGTACAGGGTAATCCTCCGGCTTAAGTTCTTCTGAAGAATTGTGCACTACTTGACGGTGCTTTTTTAACTTGGCGGCTAAGGCAAAGGAAGCATCACAATTTTCATATCCACAACGGAAAAGCCTTTCCTTGTGTTTGGACTTCATATGACGGAAGAATTGAGTGTAACGTGTAAATGATTTAGTACAGTTAAAACATTGAAATGTCTTTTTTTGACCTAAATGTGCTTCCCAGATGTGTGCATTTAAATAAGCTTGATTATAGTACTTTTTATTACACGCATTGCAATGAAGAGCCTTATTATCAAAACTGTTAACAAAAGGACTGGAGTTGTTGGCAACACCAATTGGTAGCAGCAACTTTTCATCGTCAGCATCTTCATTATCGTAAGACTCACATGATAATTGTTCTCTGTTCACTTCTTCCTCCTCATAAGATGGCAGTATAAACTGGGTGTCCGTAGCCTCAAAACAGGGTTCAGGTTTAATATTTAAGGGCATATTAGCCAGTTCGGGCAAAAGCTTAAGACACATAAATAAAAATTTATATTTATATGTATTACAATGATATAATTTAAAATCCTACCAACTTATCATCGTCATTTTCTTCAGCAATTTCTTCACGCTTAATATTTGGAAGCAATTGTATAGAACCCAAGTTTTCCTTACTATTATTTATTTCTATTGTCGACTTATTTGTACTAGTACTATTCCATTTTTCATACAACGTTTCGGTGCTTCTTACAGTCAATTTTCGGAATTCATTGTAATCCATGATACGACCGTAACATGACTCACACAACCGTTTGGGAAAGTCGGCCCGTTCTTTATTTACATCATACATCGTTAAAAACATAAACAATTCACATAAATTAGGCAGCAATAAGCTATAAAAACTAGATACTTCAGAATTCCCTTTACTATCAGCAACATTATTTGGCTCTTCTGCATTTATATCGTTACTTTTAAGAGTTTTTAGACATACACGACATAAATCTTGCAGGTTTTGATAGCCAATAGTAGTCATAATCACGGTTTTTTGTACTTTTATAAATTCTTATTGATTTTTTATCAAAGTTATTATTGTAAAAATATTAAATAGTAAATAGAAAACTTTGGAGATTAGAGTAGTAAAAATACTGAATATTTGGATACTCAGTACCGATTATTTTTGGAATAATCAATTACTTATTGCAATGGTGCAATACGCGATTAACGCTTCAGTAAATTGAAGGCTTGTCCAAGAAGTTGCAGTAGATTTATTCATAAGATGGTTTTAAAAACCCAGATTATTATCTATCCTCTTCCGTTGAATAGATCCACTAAGGGATTTTTGGAAATTCAAATATTTAAGGGGTAAAAAAGGGAAATATCGGTGACCTTAATACCTAACCAACAAGTAAGAGCGCTATATTTGGCTGTGCCAAATCTTATATACCATTCACTGCGTGTATTTACGCTAAAAAAATTGATTTTGCCTATATCTCGAAATTTTTTTTTGCTTATATCTCAAAAAAAAATTTTTTTTTGAATTTTCTCACAAGGCGTGTCCTAGACACAAATATAATTCATTTTTGTGTAAAAAAATTTTTTTTGCTTGTCTCGAAATGTTTTTGCCTATATCTCGAAAATTTTTTTTGCTTATATGTATCTCAAAAAAATTTTTTTAGTGAAATTTTTCAAAAAACATGCCCTACACACAAATATAATCGTTTTTGTGTAAAAAAAATTTTTTTTTTGCTTATATCTCGTTATATATTGTTAATTGTCCGATTTTGTTGATTTTCAATAGCAAGCATCTCGGGAAAATTTCTGATCGTTTGATACAAATACCGTGTCCGTACGACATCAGGGAGCTGAGAAAAGTTTATTTCAACAGACGGACAGATACACAGACTGACATGGCTAAATCGGCTTTCCTATCTATAAGGATTCAGAATATATGTACTTTATGGGGTCGCAAATGAATATTGTAGAAATTACAAACGGAATGACAAACTTATATATACCCTTATCACCTTAGGTGAAGGGTATAAAAAAAACTAAATGTACAAACATACATATGTATGTATACTTATAATTAATCTTATAATAAAGTTCACAGTTCCATATTCCTAATTTAATTTGTTGTGTGTTTTCATATGAGTCCGCAGAGAGACCTTTTGTACAAATCGTTTACAACATTCGGTACAAGCATGTGGTTTTTCTCCTGTGTGCAGCAATTCATGTTTTTTTAAATTGTCACTTTTGCCAAATGTCTTGTCGCAATAACGACAATTGAAACGTCGTATGCCTTGGTGCACAACGTTAACATGCATGCGTCGATTGGTTGATGTGTAAAATACCATCGAGCAATGTGGACATGGATATGGGCGTTCCTTAGAGTGGTAGTTCATGTGGTTTCTCAACTCTTTTTTCGTAGTTTTTTTTACCCCGCAATGGGAGCATTCAAAGTTTTTAATACCGGCATGTCTTAACTTATGTTCATCGAAAGCCGTTTGCTTAACAAACGCCTTATTGCACTGATCGCATTGAAATGGATAGAGCTCTTTGGGTCCGTGCGTATATTTATGTTCCTTAAAGATTTGCATTTTTGCATAAGTCTTGCCACATTCCTCGCATACATACCTGTTCGATGTCCGCGGTATGTGAAACTCTCTATAGTGATTTTTATAGCTGCGAATACTTGTGAATTGGTTGCCACAGCCCTTATATTCACAAGTTATATCTAATTTCTTTTCATTATGTATTCTATCAAGGTGTTTGAGCATAAAAGTTGATTTATTAAAAGACTCATCACACTTGGGACACTGATACGGTTTCAAACCGTTATGGATGCGCGTGTGAATGTTTAAAGTTTGCTGGCTTATGCAAAGGCATTCGCATTGCTCACACCGAAATGAATATGGGTACTTTTGCCTCTTAGTTCTTGTTTTCAGCAGTTTTGAAAGTTTCCTGTTATTGGTGCTACACTTATTTTTATGAACACTGCCAGAATATGTTTGTAAATTATTTTCGTCTTCCTCACACTGTTTGGATTGAACACTAAAGGGCTAAAATATAAAGATTGTTAAGCAAACTTAAAACTATATTATTGCTTTAAATTAAAAGACCTCTTTTAGTATTTTTATATTAGTCCCGACTTTTAAAGTATTGTCACCGTTTCTTAACAAGATTTGCTCAACTAGTGGATCATAATCCGAACTATGGTCGGAATTATTTTCTGTTTCAATTACATTTAAATTGTTATCACTGATTAGGGGCTACAAAAAATTATTGAATATGCATACATACAATGTAAAAAAAATAATATATTGTGATCTATCTACCTCTTCCATATTTACGGTACTTTTGTCTTTAAATTTTATTTCTTCATGTTTTGCTAACATATTTTCTATGGTATTCCTTGATTTTTTGCACATTTCGTAAAACTTTAAAAACGTTTGTAATTTTTTGCGACATGAGAGACATATGCTATTAGGATAAAGATCAGAAGGTAAATGAGATGTTAAAGTAAAGTCTTCCAACCAGAGCCGCATTTGCATATTTAAAGTGGATATTTTAAACGTTTGTCGTTGCTTTAACTCCTTAAGACAAGACCGACAAAAACTTTGCATTGTCTCAGGGCAAAACCTATCCATGTCTATAAAATATTACTTGACTAATTGCCAGTTTTTGAGTGCTGAATTTATCTTTAAGTTCTATTTAAATGCAGAATTCAGTTTTTCAGTATGCATGTTCAAAAATGAATCTCTGAAACACGATTGCGAACATTGGTGTTCACACGATTGTTCTTGTTTCAGTTTGAGGTTATATTTTTTGTGCAAATAGTTAAAGTGGCTTTTTTTTTAAAGACACCCTCTTATTTTTCATTTTTTATTTAAATATTAGTATATATACTCTTAATTTGTTTTTTTTTGCACACATTCGTTTTTTGTTTGTTTACATTTTTTTTACAGCTAGTTCAGATAAACTAGCGATAACTTGTTACCAAAATTGGAGATGATAGTAACATTTAGTGGTTCGCAGCAAGATTCAAAATGAACCACGAAAGTTCACTCTTAAAATTATGTATGGCAGAGCGAACCTCGAATTTTGCTGTTCGTGTGAACAAAGTATAACCGGTTAGGTTTGGTTAGGAATTTTTTATAATCGTAAAAGAGATCAGTGCTGCGCAAAATAAGATCATGTACATATTATTGGATTATTATACTCTTCACCACAGGTGGCAAGGATATACATATACATATAAGTTTGTCATTCCGTTTGTAATTTCTACAATATTCATCTGCGACCCCATAAAGTATTGATATTCTGGGTCCTTAAAGACAGGGAAGTCGATTTAGCCATGTCCGTCTGTCTGTCTGTTGAAATCAATGTTTCACAGCCCCCCGATGTCGGTACGAACCCGTTACTGGTATCAAACAATTAGAAATTTCCCCGAAATTCTTGCTATTGAAAACATATGAA
>NDXZ01016191.1:0-18842 GCA_003055125.1 Paykullia maculata
GACATGTCTTACCCACAAAATCATAAAAAAATTATTTTTCCTTTCTCTCAGCCGGTCATTGATGGATCTTGCCAGTTTTCAATATCGATTTTCTCGAAAGCATTTCCAAAAGTTTTATATCACATACAACTCTGGGTGACCCATTGGAGCTACGTAAACTTGATTTATACATACACATGGACAGACGGACATGGCTTAATCGACTTCCCTATCTATAAAGATCGTATCTATAAAGATCCAGATACTTTATAGGGTCGCAAATGAATATTGAAGAAATTACAAACGGAATGACAAACCTATATATACCCTTACCACATGTGTGAAGGGTATAATAAAATATGCTAGAAAATGCTATAAATTTTTGGAAAAATGCTAAAAAATATGCTACATGCTAAATCGGGTTTTTTCATGCCAAATGACTTTGAAAAGTGCTAGATCCAGCATGAAAAATGCTAAATTGGCAACAGTGGCTACCACATACAACCCTGGGTGACCTATTAGAGCTACGTTAACTTGATTTCAACATACACATGGACAGACAAACATGGCTAAATCGACTTCCCTATCTATACGGATCCCAAATATATATACTTTATAGGGTCGCAAATGAATATTGAAGAAATTACAAACGGAATGACAAACCTATATATACCCTTACAACATGTGTGAAGGGTATAAAAAAACGTCAAATTTAATATAGAGAACTTTTTCTGCAAAAACTTTAGTATTTGTTTTTCATTTCGATATTTTTCTTTTAAGAGAATTTAGTTAATGTAACATTTTTTTAAATAAATTTCTTATTTTTCTGTTCATAAATATTCTCTTTTTATAAATACTTTTTAATACTTTTTGTTTATCATTATAAAAGATTATCTTTTCTTTATATTTTTTACTTTTATTTTGTTAAACATTTAAAAAAAACGTTGAATATAAAAAGTTTTTGTTTATTTGTTTTTTATATAAAATTCTGGGTAGTTTCTTTTAATAGAAAAAAGTGTTCATTAGTGTTCTCTACATAGAAAACATTATTGATAATTTTTCTATAAAAATATGTTCCCTCTTTATATAAATTTTATTTTGATCTTTAAATTAATTTCGATTTTTTTGCCGGCCCCTAAAGTTTAACTTTTAGGGTGACCCAACGACTACATGTAAGTCAAAATTGCATAATTGTTTTTATTTTAACGTTCAAATAAATATATAAAAATATAAAAAAGAAGTAAATAAAGCCAGACATAAATGACACATTATTTTATAAAACGATAAAATAATAAAAAAAATATTTTTTCCCTTTTGAAAATAATTAATATTCCGCTTACATTTAATGGAACATTTAGATGACCACCGGCATACCAAATGAGTTTAGGTCGAATAGTGTGGCTGGTGCTGCACACAAATTTATGAGGAAGTTAACTTTCTTCGATAGATAATCACCCAAATTGTGGTCAGTTTTTGAAGACAGCTTAAAATATACAGTTGGATTTAAATGATACCATAACAAAAAGACAAAAATTAGTGAAAAATATGAAAAAATATTGTACAAAGTTAAGAAAATAAAATTGTTTAATTTATTTAAAAAATGAAGTGGACATTTTTATCGATAATTATTCAAGCTTTATTGATAAAAAGTGAAATTTTAAGAGCTGAAAATAAAATTGTATCCGAAAATGAGAAAAAATTCTAAATATTTTGAATATTTAAAAGAACTGGAGTTGAAAAATCAATTAGAAAATGTTTCTTTTAAAGAGCTGCCTATAGGTTATGAAAATTTTAATATATCCCGAGTCTATTGGGGCTTTTCAAATCCCTTTAGTAAGAAAAATAATAAAATCCATCTAGCCCAAACTCAATATCTAAATGATAATTTTAATGCGGACGATATAACGTATGATAGTTTTGAAAGACATCCCTGTTGGAGGGTGTGCAAACAGGGATAATCTTTGTCTTGTTATTATCGTCTAGTAGTTCACAACTATCAAACTTTGGGTCTCGAATGTCAAAGGTGTATTTACGACCAGTCGACATGTGAACAGGAACAATGTATTAATGACACCATTGTAGTAGATGTATTAAATTACTTGAGCGAGGCCTTAACCATGCACTGGCATGGTCTACATATGTCCCAGACACCAGAAAGTGATGGAGCTCCATATATAACCCAATATCCTGTGCAGCCATCGGAGGTATATCGCTATTCATTTCTAGCCGACCGAAGTGGCACTGTTTGGTATCACAGTCATCTGGGCTGGCAAAGATCTCTTGGAGTGGCTGGATTGATTATAATATAATATGGTTGTAGTCATATTTTACGTCAATACCATGATCATATATATGATGGCAAGAATCATTATATGTTTGTCCAAACTATAAAACTTGTTACGGATAATCAAAACAAATAAAAATGTATGATGGTTTCAGATTATGGTTATCATATATTCTAAAACCATCATATATATGATTATCCGTAACAAAGTTTATAGTTTGGACAAACATATAATGATTCAAATGATGTCAAAATCTTTTAAATTATTTGCAGCCAATTTTTTTTATTTTTATTTTTAAAAATAAATTTTAATTTAATTTGGCACAAACATTTGTTTAATATATAATAAATACCATACCAAATTTAATGAGAATCGGATAACTTTTGTAAGAGTTATAGCTTTTGTTAGGAAAAAGGATATATGAAAGGACCTATAGTCCTTGCGTCAATCACAATAAAAATTGCCTCAGAAGTTACTAGCAAGGGATGTAAAAGATCGGATTTTTACGACTTTCTGTGCAGTTATGTAGCCAATATTGAAAATTTCGTTCTTACCATATATGGGAGGTAGGCGTGTCCTTCGTCCGATTTTTTCAAAAAATAAAATTTTTCTTAACTAAAGTATTTTATAGTAGTGTACCAAATTTCAAAACTCTAGGTCCACTCCTTCTATTTTTGTCCCATCGTTATATGGGATCAAAGCACTGTGCGTCGCTCGCCCAATGGCGAGAAAGTCTTTTAAATAGATGACATTACGTTCGCTTCACCACAAGTTGCCTTATTGCAGGGCCGAAATCTCTACTATGATAATAATTTCTGTTGTAATCGCACTGCTTTTCAGATGGCCAAGCGGTTTTGGGGAGTGTAAACAATTTAAGAAAGGTAAGTTCACGGGAGTATTTAGCATTTAAGGCGTTAATGGATTTTGTTAATCAAGCAAATGCTTTAAACTGTACATATACATGTAGGAGCCTATACAAAATTTTGTACAAACTAAAATAAAGGGAGATTATTGAAGCATTTACTATTAAAAAAAATTATTTAACGTTTGTTTTCTAACTGCTCAACTTAGAACTATTTTTTTTAATCAAATGTCCATGTAAATCTTGTAATCAAAAAACAGATTGCAATTTTGTAATCTTTTTCATTGAAGTTTAATAACCATAACTGACTGATTGACTTCCATGATTTCCTATAGGCTCCATATAAAATACTTTCTGGAAACTAGCTTTATCGTTCTAACTCGACTTAAAAATATTTAAATGTAAGTAAAATTTAACAGAGACATTTTTTAAACATACATATGTATGTACATATGTATATTAGAGATGAGCGATATTTCTGCAACAACAGTGACTAAAAATGTTAAATAGCAGGTACCTGCGATGTTGCTATTTTCAATTTATTTTGTTTTATCTGTGAAATAACGTTTTCGTACTTTTGCAATTTTACTGTCTCTTTTTTTCCCGCAGTTAATAACAGCCAACAAATATTATTGCTGTTTCTTTGGTTCTTTTTTATATTATTAATATTTGTTTTTGAAGGTAAGAGTAAAATTCCAGTCAATTCCAGTGTTTTTAAACATGTACATATGTATGTGTTAGTGCAGACCATGGTATCACTGGTAACGATGTTCCTTAAAAATCACGGGATCGCTCATCTCTAATACATAGTAGTTCTTTTTATTTTTTTTTTATAAAAAAAAACAAAACAATTTATGTTGACAAGAAGTCAAACTTCAACAAAACAAAAAATTTAATTCAATAGTAAAATAACAAAAACAAGAAAAACAGAGTTAACACTATCAATGAGTTCAAAAAATTCCATATTTCACTTGTTTTCTTTTTATTTAATTTAGAAGTCATGACTTACAAATTTAAAATACGTACTTATGTATGTATGTATGAATGTTTTTTTTCATATACTAGTGTATGCCTTGAAGGTGGAAGCACTTTTACAATATCAACAAGAACAGCAATCAATTTTATTTACTTCTTTTTATGTGTTTAACGAAACTTACATGTTTGTTTGTTTATTTTTTGTTGTACCATTACGATCACCTCTTTGATGTCTTTGGTAATAGCAACATCGCAGGTACCTGCTATTAAACATTTTTAGTCACTGTTGTTACAAGTGATTTTTAAGTCACAGGTATAAAATAGCAGGTACAGAAATATCTTTGCGAGTGGTGGCAATATCATGTTCTCCAATCGTTCTATAGCTAACGATACAGAAAAAATAAACTTAATTGCCAACATTTCAAAGTATAATATGTCTAACTTATATTTTACTTATGCCAACTTTATGTTTTTTTAAAGTTGATTTAAATACATATATTCTTCTTTCTTTCAATTATTTTTTTCAAAAGTCTTATCTAAACTTTAGGAATTATTGTTATTATGAATAATAATTGTAATATGAATCCGACTGGCAACCCCTAAGATGACATGAATACTTTGTTGACCGATTCAGTTCTTAAAATAATAATTTTTTACGACATTTCCATATTATTTACCAAAAATGCTTTAGCCAATGTCCTTTTCTTTATTTTTTTTATCTTTTCTTTACAGATCCAAGAACTCGATCGCAAGGGTCAGCTACAGCGAAGTCCTGATGATTTTCCTGCCGTTGAAAAGGACACTATACAAATTCCCGATTTGGATTATATTATCTTATATTTTATGTTTGATAATCCCGGTAAACTGTCACCTGGAAGGACATTCGATAATGGACATGACAGCCGTCCTTATAGTGGGAGAAAATCATCAAATTAAAAAACTACCAAACATATTAAGGTGTTAGATTTAGACTAAATTTAAACAAGTAAGAGCGCTATATTTGGCTGTGCCAAATCTTATATACCCTTTAACTGCGTGCATTTACGTAAACAAAATTTTTTTGCCTATATCTCGAAAAAATGTTATATCTCAAAAAAACAATTTTTTTTTAAATTTTTCACAAGACATGCCTTACACACAAATATAATTTATCTTCGTGTAAAATAATATAAAATTTTTTTTGCTTATATCTTGAAATTTTTTGTGCCTATATTTCGAAATTTTTTTTTGCTTATATCTCAAAAAAATTTTTTCCTACACACAAATATAATCGTTTTTGTGTAAAAAAATAAAAATTTTTTTTGCTTATGTCTCGTTAATTGTCGGATTTTGGAAATTTTCAATAGCAAGCATCTCGGAAAAATTTCTGATCGTTTGATACCAATAACGTGTCCGTACGACATCGAGGGACTGAGAAAAGTTTATTTTAATAGACTGACAGACGGACAGACGAACATGGCTAAATCGACTTCCCTACTTTATGGGGTCGCAAATGAATATTATAGAAATTACAAACGGAATGACAAACATATATATACCCTTATCACCTTAGGTGAAGGGTATAATAATAGTTTTTGTTATATTTAATACTAATCAGTTAATACCAAAACCCCTGTCTTTAGCTTATTGTGTTTACGTATAACAAAATTTCACAAACTCAAGTGATCAATAAAAATATTACTTATCTTAGAAGATAATCGAGTAATTACAATTATGATACGATTCAACAGCAGGGAGTCATTAAAATTTTTTAAAATTTTATAAAAATATATTTTTTTTGGCTTTAAATTCAGTTGTAAAACAACAGCAAAACCATGAAGTACTTGATTTTTTGGGGAATTATTTTAGTCTTATTAGAATTAAGTGTTGCGGCGAGTGATAAGAGTATTTTAAAATGTTTTCAAGGCTCTGAAGCAAAAATTCAACTGAAGCCAAAATTGACGACAGTAAGTTTTTAAGGAATATCATAAAATATATTACAAAATAGAAATCTTTTTAGGCTGATCGTATTGCTGGACATGGATATCCTGTCGAAACTCATGACGTTGTCACCAAAGATGGTTATATTATCACCATGTTTCGTATACCCTATTCTCATAAATTGCAAAATTCGAATAAATACCGCCCCACAGTGTTAATACAGCACGGTTTATTTTGTTCTTCAGATGCTTGGATGTCTAATGGTCCGAATGATGGTTTGGCTTTTCTTTTGGCTGATGCTGGTTTCGATGTTTGGCTGGGCAATGCCAGAGGCACAGTTTATTCCCGTAATCACACAAAAATCACTGTAAAACATCCCAACTTTTGGAGGTTTAGCTGGCATGAAATTGGCTATTTTGATTTAGCTGCCTCAATTGATTATGTCTTGCTGGTAAACGGCCAAGGACAAAAGGCCATACATTATGCGGGTCATTCTCAAGGAACTACTATACTTTTTGTTTTACTCTCCACTCGTCCCGAGTATAATGAAAAGATAAAAACAGCTCACATGTTGGCTCCGTCAGCTTTTATGAATAATACTCGAGATTTTTTGGTTCGAATTCTTGCTCCCTATTTGGGTTATGCTAACAAATATGCTGATTTCTTTGATAGTCAGGAATTTTTACCCAACAATGAATTATTTCTGAATTTGGGTTATAATGCCTGCAACCCTGAATCAAAATTCCACAATCTATGCAATTCAATGGCCTATTTGGTACAGGGCGCAGAAAGCAAATCAAATGTGGTAGGTTTAGTGTGCTTTCCATAAACTGCAAGTATTTTAATTTCAAATCACGTTTATGCATTATTCTAGTCTGCCACAACTATTATCTTCGAAACCCACCCAGCTGGTAGTTCCTCGAATCAAATATTGCACTACATGCAGTCACAACAATCCGCTCGATTTCGTCAATATGATTTTGGTAACGTCAAAAATAAGAAAATTTATGGCCAAACTACATCACCCGACTATCCCGTTGAACTCATAACTGCCGAATTACATATGTGGTACAGTGATAACGATACAATGGTTGATGTAAAAGATGTTGAACGTTTATCTTCTCTGTTGCCAAATTGTAAAATGCATCGTATGACAGATCCTAAATGGAGTCATGGTGACTTTAACCTCCACTTGGAAGTCCGTAAACAACTTAATGAACCCATTATCGAAATAATGCAAAAATACGAAAAGAAATGAGAATTTCTTAATCGTGTTAATGGAAGAAAAAAATTTCGTTTTACTTGTTTAACAGTAAATTGAAAATTTTAGATTTTTACTGGTCTGTATGAAATAGCTTCCAACTATAACTACAACTCCTTACTATTAGTTAGGAGTTATTCCCTAATAATTAATAAGTTATATACTTACATACATACATACATATGTATTTTCTTAAAAATAAGAAATTAAATTAATCTCTAAAAGTTATTTCTTTGAACTTAATTCATTAAAGAATATACTTATATGAAGCTTTTTTTATATTTATTATTTGTTAATACTTAATTAAAAAAGTATATATATTTTTAATAAATAGTTTTCGTTATTTTAATTTTCTTTACCCTAATTTTAGCTATTTATTTAAAAATTTACCATAAGATGCAGAAAACATGTAAAAAGGTTATATAAATAAATGTAATTTGATTCTTGATGGAACATTTTTCGCCAACAAAAATAGATATGGAAGATGCCATGGTTGAAGTTAAAAAGGAATAATATTTTTTCCTTTATATGGAAAGCAACTCACTATTTTCATTCTACCCATATTATGCTTGGGTTTGAAAACTATTTTAAGAGTGACCCGCTATGAGTTTGTGTCGATAGACTTAACAGTTCCCCAAAATTTCATTAGATGTTTTTTCTTTTTTCATTGGCGGTGCCCACCCCTCAGATTTGATACAATCCATTTGAAGTAAAAATAAAACAATTAAGAAAAAAGTGACTTTTAACCATTTATAGGTCGACTTTGGTTTTGATTTTAAAAATTGATTTCATCCAATACGCGGATGGATGGATGGACATTGCCTAATCGATTTTCCTACCTTTAGGGACTTAGAAAGTGTATACTTTATGGTGACGCAAATGAATATTGTGGGGATTACAAGTGGAATGACAAACCACTACACCTTTGCAACCCGTAGTAAAGGGTAAACATTTTTTTAATTGTTTTTTTAAACAAATTTTCAAAAACATTTTGTTTATACATTTGCACATATGACAATTTTCAATACATTTTTGTGTCATTATTAAAAAAAAACAATTTTCTCTTTATAGAAAATTTGCAGAATATATTTTTACACAATTTTAGTGGAAAGTTTTTAATTAATTTTTCTTTGTAGAAATTTGTATTGAATAAATGTTATGTCGAAGATTGTAGATATTTATAAAATAAAACTCACTTCTTATAAGTTTAATTAGATTTTTCTAAGTTCAGCAGAAAAGGGCACGTCCGGTAAGCCTAGACAATGTTACTTACTGTTGGATGGAAAAATGCTAACTGAATTTATTCACACAACTGGTGCTGCTTATATACTATTTTAAACACCCAGTTGTAAATAAAGAGTAATAAACATAATTGTGAACATAATTGTATAAAAAAGTAATAATTACAAATGTACAGAGTTGCCTTAAATTATTACTAAAACAAACGTGACTGTTATGTTTAAATATAACGTTAAATATATAATAATAAATGTGAGCTGCTACAGTATTAGTTTTGTCTTTTGATAATTTGTTTTAATTAAAAATAAAATTTTTTTCTTATAGAAAACATTTTACTTGTTTTTTTCTTTGTAGAGAAATTAAAAAAAAATTTAACATATGTTAATTCATAAATATTCTCTTTTTATAAATAATGTTTACAATTTTTTTTTATTTATAAAAAATCGAAATTTTATTTTTAAAATATTGTATTTTCTTTATAGTTTTTCTATTTTAATTTTGTTAAAAATGTTTAATTTAATTTTTTTTTTGAATTAAGAAAATTATATTTTTGTTTGTATAAAATTTAATTTTATCATCTAATTAATTTCTGAAAGTATTAAAACTTTTTGATACCCACTGTATCATTTTCTTGCCGGCCCCCAAAGTTATACTTCACAATCTTTAGTTTAACTTTAAGGGTGACCTAACGATTACATGTGAGTCAAAATTGCATAATTGTTTTTATTTTAAAGTAGACACAACTTACATGCAAATAAATATATAAAAATATAAAGAAGTAAATAAAACCAGACATAAATGACACATCATTTTATAAAACAATAAAATAATAAAAAAATATTTTTTCCCTTTTAATGGTTTTCTTTTGCTTTTGAGAATAATTAATATTCCGCTTACATTTAATGGAACATTTAGATGACCACCGGCATACCAAATGAGTTTAGGTCGAATAGTGTGGCTGGTGCTGCACACAAATTTATGAGGAAGTTAACTTTCTTCGATTGACAATCACCCAAATTGTGGTCAGTTTTTGAAGACAGCTTTAAATATACAGTTGGATTTAAATGATACCATAACAAAAAGACAAAAATTAGTGAAAAAAAAAGAAATAAATAAAAATACAATAAAACAATTGTTCAAAGTTAAGAAAATAAAATTGTTTAATTTCATTTTAAAAATGAAGTGGACATTTTTATCGGTAATTATTCAAGGTTTATTGATAAAAAGTGAAATTTTAAGAGCTGAAAATAAAATTGTGTCCGAAATTGAGAAAAATTTTGAAAATTCTGAATATTTTGAATATTTAAAAGAACTGGAGTTAAAAAATCAATTAGAAAATGTTTCTTTTAAAGAGCTGCCTATAGGTTATGAAAATTTTAATATATCCCGAGTCTATTGGGGCTTTTCAAATCCCTTTAGTAAGAAAAATAACAAAACCCATGGAGCCCAAACTCAATATCTAAATGATGATTTTAATGCGGACGATATAACGTATGGAAGTTTTGAAAGACATCCCTGTAGGAGGGTGTGCAAACAGGGAGAATCTTTGTCTTGTTATTATCGTCTAGTAGTTCACAACTATCAAACATTGGGTCCCGAATGTCAAAGGTGTATTTACGACCAGTCGACATGTGAACAGGAACAATGTATTTATGGTGATGGTGTAGCTACGGGTATGATGGCTGTAAATAGGCAATGGCCTGGTCCCTCTATGGAGGTGTGTGAAAATGACACCATTGTAGTGGATGTATTAAATTACTTGAGCGAGGCTTTAACGATGCACTGGCATGGTCTACATATGTCCCAGACACCAGAAAGTGATGGAGCTCCATATATAACCCAATATCCTGTGCAGCCATCGGAGGTTTATCGCTATTCATTTCCAGCCGATCGTAGTGGCACTGTTTGGTATCACAGTCATCTGGGATGGCAAAGATCTCTAGGAGTAGCTGGAAGTTTTGTTATACGACAAACAAAACAAAGCAACAGACATGCCCATCTTTATGACTACGATTTGATTGAACATACCCTTTTAATACAGGACATTATATACAACTATGATTATTTAAGGCCTCGCAATATACTTATCAATGGCATGGGCCGTAATCATCTAAACAATTGGCCCGATAATGATGCACGCCATAGATATGAACGCTTAAGAGTGTCTCCTAATATGCGCTATCGCATGCGTGTCATCAGCAATGGTGTCTTCAATTGCCCTGTAGAATTTTCCATTGAGAATCATAAAATGTTAATGATAGCCAGCGATGGCAATGATATAGAACCCATTTATGCCGATAAGTTCTTTATGTCGTCGGCCGAAAGATTTGACTTTGTTTTGCAGGCTAATCAATATCCTGGCAACTACTGGATTAAAGTTAAAGGTTATAATGATTGTGCCAACTATAGTCTCTACCAGGGTGCTATACTATATTATCGTGGTTCTTCACGTCACAAAATTCCTCTACTACAGATATCGGAAGCTTCATTTGGTCGCCAAAACCCAAGCTTACATGTACATATTAACGCCTTGGCCGAGTTTTACAATGTAGACACTAAGGACTCCCCTTCGCTCGCGAAAGTCAATGAAATTCCCACTGCCGGCCTGAAATCCCTTAATCCCTTACCCTGGCCACCCTACACAAAATTTCGAACATTTTATTCAAGTTTTGGCACACGTCGCTCGCCCAATGGTGAGGAAGTCTTTCAAATAGATGACATTACTTTCGTTTCACCACAGGTTGCCTTGTTGCAGGGCCGTAATCTCTACTATGAGGATAATTTCTATTGTAATCGCACTGCTTTTCAGATGGCCGGTCGCAATTGCCAGTATAACAATTGTGAATGCACGAATGTTATCCGGATTCCAGCCTATAGACCGATCGAACTGGTGGTAGTAAATTATATGGACTCGACACATCCCTTTCATGCACATGGCTATACGTATCGTTTAATGGGTCAAGCGGTTTTGGGGAGTGTAAACGATTTAAGAAGGGTAAGTTGACGGGAAATATTGAGCATTTAAGGTGTTAATGGATTTTGGTGATCAAGTAAATGCAATCAGTACAAACAATTTTAAAAATATCTACGTATGTACCTATGTATGTATATGTATGTATGCATATAAATGTAGAAGCTTATTAAAAATTTTGTACAAACATAAATAAAGAGAGATTAATAATTATTTAAACATCTGCTATTTGCTAAAATAATAAATTATTATTTAACGTTTATTTTCTAACTGCTTAGTTTAACATTATTTTTCTTAATCAAATAACCATGAAAATCTTGTAATCAAAGAACAGATTGGAAATTTGCATGTTTGTCATTGAAGCTTAATAACTATAACTTTTTGAACGAAAGTATTTACCAAAAATGCTTTAGCATTTTGTTTATTTTTTTATTTTTTATTTCTTTATTTTTTTATATTTTCTTTACAGATTCAAGAACTCGATCGCAGGGGTCTGTTACAGCGAAGTCCTGATGATTTTCCTGCAGTTGAAAAGGACACTATACAAATTCCCGGCTTAGGTTATATCATCATACGTTTTATAAGTGATAATCCCGGTTTTTGGATGTATCACTGTCACCTAGAACGACATTCGTTAATGGGCATGACAGCCGTCCTTAAAGTGGGAGAAAATCATCAAATTAAAAAACTGCCAAACAAATTAAAGTGTTAGACTTAGATTAAATTTAAATAATAGAACATATTTGTTATAATTAAAAACCCCTGTATTTAGCGTATTGTGTTTGCGTATAAAAAATTTTCACAAACTCAAGTGGTCAATAAAAATATTACTTACCTAAGATAATCGAGTAATCACAATTATGATTAAATTTTATAAAAAGATATTTTTGGCATTAAATTCAGTTGTAAAACAACAGCAAAACCATGAAGTATTGGATTTTCTGGGGAGCTACTTTAGTCTGTTTAGAATTAAGTGTTGCGGCGAGTGATAAGAGTATTTTTAAATATTTTCAAAACTCTGAAGCAAAAATTCAACTCAAGCCAAAATTGACGACAGTAAGTTTGTAAGGAATATCATAAAATATATTACAAAATAGAAATCTTTTTAGGCTGATCGTATTGCTGGACATGGATATCCTGTTGAAACTCATGACGTTGTCACCAAAGATGGTTATATTATCACCATGTTTCGTATACCCTATTCTCATAAATTGCAAAATTCAAATAAATACCGCCCCATAGTGTTAATACAGCACGGCTTATTAAGTTGTTCAGATGCTTGGATGGCTAATGGTCCGAATGATGCTTTGGCTTTTCTTTTGGCTGATGCTGGTTTCGATGTCTGGCTGGGCAATGCCAGAGGCAATATTTTTTCTCGTAATCACACAACAATCTCATTAAATCATCCCTATTTTTGGAGTTTCAGTTGGCATGAAATTGGCTATTTTGACTTAGCTGATTCAATAGATTATGCCTTGTTGGCAAACGGCCAAGGACAAAAGGCCATACATTATGCGGGTCATTCTCAGGGAACTTCTATACTATTTGTTTTACTCTTCATTCGTCCCGAGTATAATAAAAAGATAAAAACAGCTCATATGTTGGCTCCGGTAGCTTTTATGAATAATATGAAAGATTTATTGGTTCGAAATCTGGCTCCCTATTTGGGTTATGCTAACAAATATGCTGATTTCTTTGATAGTCAGGAATTTTTACCCAACAATGAATTATTTCTGAATTTGGATTATAATACCTGCAATCCTGATTCAAAATTCCACAATCTATGCAATTCAATGGCCCGTTTGGTACAGGGTGCAGAAAGCAAATCAAATGTGGTAGGTTTAGTGTGCTTTTCATAAACTGCAAGTATTTTGATTTTAAATCACGTTTATGAATTATTCTAATCTGCCATAACTATTATCGTCGAAACCTACCCAGCCGGTTGTTCCACGAATCAATTGTTGCACTACATGCAGTTGCAGCAATCAGCTAAATTTCGTCAATATGATTTTGGTACCGTCAGAAATAGGAAAATTTATGGCCAAACTACACCACCAGACTATCCCCTTGAACTCATCACTGCCGAAATACATTTGTGGTACAGTGACAACGATAGATGGGCTGCTGTAAAAGATGTTGAACGTTTATCTTCTCTGTTGTCAAATTGTAAAATGCAACATATGACAGATCCTAAATGGAGTCACAGTGACTATTACTTCAACATGGAAGTCCGTAACCAACTTAATGAACCCATTATCGAAATAATGCAAAAATACGAAAAGAAATTAGAATTTCTTAATCGTGTTTATGGGAGAAACCATTTTATTGAAAAAAACTAGAGGAGGGAAATTGATGTAATTGTGTAAAAAAAATGGTGAATAAATTTAAAACTCATAAAAAGTAAGAAAACATTTTTTTTGTTTTTTTTAGTTTAAGACAATTATTTTTAGGTTTTATTCTGGCTCTAGTTCATTTAAATTTTCTTAGAAATTTTATTTTTTATTGTGATAATAAATGAATAATAATTTTTTTAATTAATTATAAAAGTTTTCGATTTCTACTGGGTTGTATGAAACAACTCGCAACAAAAAATAACCTCCAAAATCCTCATACATTTTGGAAGTTACTTCACAATTTTTAAATTATTTTAGGAATATTTTTTACTTGACTTAAAACCAATTCAAACAAATCCAGTAAAAACCTTACTTACCTAGTAAGTTAGCAAGTTACATTGGATAATTCTAACTAATACTTATTATTTGGGTGAATAGCTTGTGAATGGCATACTTACAAGAAATTGATTTTTGACTGATTATTTTTATACAGTTGGGATGCTGAGAAATAATATAAACAAATAAATAGAATGAACGGGCACCATCTATCGTTGCTTAGGAATAATGCCTCCCATATGATTGTAATTCTTGCATTTAACTGCATGTAATTTTGGATTACCGAATCATAGAACCACAAATTGTCGTGTCTTACCAAATTATTGCTGGTGAAAATATAGTCGCACATAATGTTTTATCCACTTCCACGTAAAATATTGACGCGTCAATCCACCTTCAGCACTCTTTCACTAACAATTTTGTTTCCGTTCACCAATTTGCTGTTTCAGATGTTTTTACCAAGAACTACTGCAAAGATTTTTAGTTATAGGTCCGTTTTATGTACTTTATTTTTGGAATTAAGAAAATGATGGTAGATAATTTCGATATGACCAAATATTCTTACTTGTTTAAATTATATTATTTATAAAAATCTAAAGTACTTATAAGTAATTGATTCAGGCCGGAAAGAGTCCCTTTTTAATAGTTGACGTAATAGAAACAAAATAGTAATTGGTCTGATTGTTAAAGAAATCAAACTGAAGATTTTGAATTACGTTTTATGTCTACATTTAAATAAAAGATATTCTTTAACAAAAATTATTAGAACATTTTTTATAGTTTCAAAAGTTTAACAAATAAAAATAATAATTATAATAGGGGTATTAGTTTAATCGCTTAAATGCCTCTTATACCTCTTAAACAGTAAATAGTATATGAAAGTTTACGAGTTTAAGAGGTATAAGAGGAATTTATGCGGTTTAACGAATACCCCCAATATAACAAACCAAATGGCACGGTGTAATAATGCATTCAGATATTTTATAAAATTGTAAGCTAAATAGGCCGCCTAATTTTATACGCTTTGTAAATTATACGTGTCAGTCCCATATTTCATTAATTGTATTGGGTCGCGTAACTGTACGGTTTTACAGTTTTTCAAAGCCTCTATTAATTACCCACATGACTTAGTTTAAGCACGATTTTTTTCTACATGCCAAATTTATGGAGGTCTGTGGGTTTGTTTTAAAAACTTAATAACGAATAAATTATTTTGCTCTTTAGTATAACGTTGAGCGTCTTCTCTATTGTGAATTAAATTTACAACAACTTAGTAGGCATTATTATAGTTTTTGAAAATTTTCTTATCAAAGTAAATTATTTTAGCCTATGCACAGTGGGGTAGAATTAAAATATTTTAAAAAATAAATCAGTCAATTGTAAACACAAGTTCAAGTGTAAGGTTTATACAAAATTTTGCTTTGATATGGCAGAGAAGGGTTAAGGAGAAGGGTTAGATATAAAATGCATACTTTCAAAATTGCTTAGAAACACCGCTCAAAATGGATCAACTTGGATATTAAAAATTGTTTAACGTTTGCCACTTCTTGTTTTTCCATTATTAAGCTCCTACTCAGATAATCATATTTGCTACATATGTAATTCTAATGGTTAGATATACAAACGTGTTAAAAAAAATTATAATTTGTTGATTTTTAAGACATTGGCTAGGATTTTTTGAAATATCGGATCCGCTCTTTTACAAATTTACAAACATTCGAATATGCTTATGGCAGAAATCCTAAAAGTGGAAAAAAAATAATCAAATTGAAAAAAATAAATAACTCAAATTAAGGTGTACGATTTAGGTTAACTTTGAAAAATTCAATTCTTATTAATAATATAACCATCGGATTCACGTATAACGCAACTTTACAAACTCAAGTGGTCAATAAAAGTATTGCTTATCTGGAGGAATGATCTTGAACTAGCCTTGGTAAAATTATTATATCATAGGCAGATTTATTATCAAATAGTTTTAAAAATTATATAAATAAGACGTTTTTCGAAATCGAATTCAGTTGTAAAACAACAGCAAAATCATGAAGTACTTGATTAACTTGGGAGTTCTTTTGGTCTTATTAGTGTTAAATGTTTCGGCGGATAGAGAAAAAACTATATTGAAACCGATATTGAGGACGGTAAGTTTTTTTAAGGAATACATTAAAATAAATTATAGCGAACATTTCTTTTTAGGATGAACGCATTGCTCAACATGGTTATCCTGTCGAAACTCATAGCATTGTTTCCGAAGACGGTTATATTAGCACCACATTTCGCATACCTTATTCTCATAAATTGCAAAATTCAAATGAATACCGTCCCGTAGTGTTACTACATCATGGCCTAAGTAGTTCGTCAGACGGCTGGATGCTTATTGGTCCGAATGATGGCTTAGCTTTCCTTTTAGCTGATGCTGGTTTTGATGTTTGGCTGGGCAATTCCAGAGGCACAGTGTATTCTCGCAATCACACAACCTATTCAGTACATCAACGTGATTTTTGGAATTTTAGTTGGCATGAAATTGCCTATTTTGATTTAGCCGCCTCAATAGATTATGCCTTGTTGGTAAATGGTCAAGGACAAAAAGCTTTACATTGTGTAGGCCATTCTCAGGGAACTACTATACTTTTTGCTTTACTCTCTACACGCCCTGAGTATAACAAAAAGATTAAAACAGCTCATATGTTGGGTCCTACAGTTTTTTTAAATAATGTAAAAAGTCCTTTGTATCGAAGTTTTGGTCCCATTTTGGGTCATCCGAGCAAGTTAACTGCTCTTTTGGAGTGTCAAGAGGTATTTCCCCTAAATGAGTTTCTTCTAAAAGTGTCTTATAATGCCTGTTATCCTGAATCAGAATTTCATAATTTATGCAGACTTTTAGGTTATATGGTGACGTTCATAAATAAGGGTTTGAATGGGGTAAGTTATATGTATTTTACACAACAAAAATGCAGTCATTATAAACATATGTGTATATGTCAAATTGCGTACGTTTTTTTAGACTTCGTTTGGCCTTACCGCTGAAACGCACCCAGCTGGTTATTCTTCCAATCAGTTGTTCCACTTTTTGCAGTTGCAGCAATCAGCTAAATTTCGTCAATATGATTTTGGTACCATCAGGAATAAGAAAATTTATGGCCAATCTACACCTCCTGATTATCCCCTTGAACTCATCACTGCCGAATTACATTTGTGGTATAGTGATGTTGATAAAATGACTGATATAAAAGATGTTAAACGTTTATCTGCTCTGTTGCCAAATCCTGTAATGCATCTACTTCGTAAATTTACTCACAATGATTTTGTTGTTAACAGGGAAGTGCGTAAAAAAGTTAATGACCCTATGATAGATATAATGCACAAATATGATATGAATCACATTAATGTAAATTTGTAAGGAGAACTTTTTTTGTTAAATAAATTAAAAACTTAAAACTGATCAGAAAACTTACGTAATAAATGTGTTTAAAATTAACAAATTAACAGTTTTAGATTTATTCTAACCTATTAAAAAATAACATTAACTCCGAAATGTTTGACCATTGCTGGCAAAAATGTTTTTCCAATATTTTTTTTCTATTGTAACTAATATCTCAAAGTTGTTTATACAAAGATATGGAGATATTTCATATTGGTCTGAACCATTATTTTTATACCCTTCACACATGTGTTAAGGTTTGTCATTCTGCTTATAATTTCTACAATATTCATTTGCGACTCTATAAAGTATATACATATATTCCGGATCCTTAAAGATTTAGTCCAGCCAAATATAGCGCTCTTACTTGTTAGTATTGAATTACAATAAAGTAACTGACATTTAGTATGTTTTTAAACATTGTTTACATAGATCTAAATATGTAGAATTGGATTCAGTAAAAAAAAATCATGTTATATAGGTATAAATCATGTATGTAGGTATAAAAATATTGTTTTTTTTAATCAAATCTGTATATAAATACCTCAAGTTGTATAAATGTTTTAAAAGCCTTAATTTATTAGGATTATTAACATTTTTTTGTATAAGAATTTTTTTCATTAAAAACAAAAAAAAAAAAACTGGGCTCTTGGGCAACACTGTGTAACTTCTATAATGATGATTGAGAAATTCGAAATTTACATCTAATTCAAAAACTGGCTAAAAGTGACTTATTTTTATAAACCAGTTTATTTTCTGGTTTATACTCAATTTTTCCATACAAAACAGGCGAACTCATTTCGCTTTTATTACCTGAATGCTGCCAAGCAAAAGGGAAGATTATGATTTGAAGCGATTTAAAGGTATGTATAAAGATATGTTTATCTGCTTCCTCCTAACTTCTAAACTACTGAGGTATCGTTTGAAGCGCCTTGATCGTCTAATTGTTTTAAACTATGTGACGTTGCTTTAAATGGAATATGACGCCCTCTTGCTTAAATATTCTGTTAGTTGTTGCTTGCGGCTTTTTCTGCATGCACCCGATAATTAGGAATAATTTCCTAAATTGCATCATAGATGTGAGAAAACATAATTTAACTTCAAACCTACCCGAAATACATACACATGTATGTATAAAATATAAAAACATATTCCACGATGAACTAAAAAAATACTTTGTTACGATATTATAACCCAAAAAATAATTTAATTAAAAAGTATTAGGTTATTCACGATAGGTTGATTATCGGCTTATATGAG
>NDXZ01016193.1:5155-16221 GCA_003055125.1 Paykullia maculata
AAAAAAAAAAAAAAAAGACGACGACCTTTTTATTTTTGTTTTTGCACAAAAATATTAATATTTTGTAGTTTTTGGATAAACAATAGACATGTTTCAAAAACTTGGACCAATTGGTCCATACGCACCAAAATTTCCATCATAAAAATCAAGTTTTTTAAGGCTTTAACTGCCTTATAGGCATGTAAATACATACATACATACAAACACAGAAACATACACTATTACATACCTAGAAGTAGTGAAGGGTATATAAGATTTGGCACAGCCAGATATAGCGCTCTTACATGTTTTTTTTTTATCAAATAAGTAAATTTGTGATCTGAGATAGTTTTCAAGGTTGAGAATGCCTTAAACAAGAAATAAAGAAAATTTTCTTTTATTCCGTTTGCCGTTTTCATTTTTGTTCTTTTTTTTTTTTAATAACCCTATTTATATTAGGACAAAACAATGAATATCCTTAAATATATCAGACAGCGAGTTTTCTTTTTAAGGATACCCCTTATCAAGGTCTATCAACGATTTGATGAAGTTAACCAACTAATGTTAAAGTAACTTATGCCAAGTTTTAAAATGTGAGATGGGAATTGCTAAGCATTTTTATATTATCCTGTTAAGAGATTATAGCAGTTATAGTTTTTCAAATATTTAAATTTTAGTGTATTTCCTTTACATGATTGATGTCAGACTTTAAAAGGTTACCCCCTCTCTTCGCCAACTCTAAAAAAAACTTAGGATAATCAATATCTCTGTTCATGTTATTCTGTTGACCCAAGTAACTTAATAATGAAATTAGTCGTACGAAATTTAAAAGACCAGCTGTAATACAATAGTTCTCAAGATATAATTTTTTATGTGGTAAAATTATTATTCACCTATTTTTTTGACTTTGCACGGAAACTTTTCAACATTTTTTAAAGGAACTGTTTTCAGAAACTTACAAACCTACCAAGAAAAATGTTTGGCAAATTGATTTAGCCGTTATTATCAGCTCCAATTAACAAAACACTTTTGTTCTTTAATGTAAAATTAAAAACATTGTACAGGGTGTCTGGTGGCAAATTTATATATTTAAATACGATTATTTCAAAAAGTGATAAACGGTGCGCAGGGAGGGTGGCGCCGTTGGAATTATCGATTGTGAAGATTTGTCAATCACGATGTCGCAGTGGTCGAGTACGCATCACGCGTTTGCTGTGGAGACATTTTTCAAGAGCGTTTTCGCACTGTATCCCATAATCCCATTTTTTTGGAGCGACGAGGCTCATTTTCACTCAAACGGCCACGTCAAGAAGCAAAACTGCCGTTACTGGTCTCCAAGAACCCGCGACCCTTGATTAAAACATAAAAAACCATTGCAATGCCCCAGGGTAACTGTTTGTTATGCCTTATCCACGCATGAGATAATTGGACCATTTTTTTTTCGAAAATTCAAGGCTCCGTTTTGAGCTGTGTGTTCAACTCGACGGAAGACATCTGGATAACATACTCTTTAAAAAATACAAGCCGCATTTTCTTTTTATCGTTCAGTGCTCTTAATGAAACTTTTTGTCAATTATTATGTGTTTTTTTTTAGTTTGAAAATATAAATCTGCCACCAGACACTCTGTACAAACGAAAATTGTTGTTTAAAAATAATAATTTATTTGCTGACTTTATTAATAATTATTTCCATTAAAATAAATAAAACATAAACAAAATTTTTTACTCGTAAAAGTTTTAAAATACTCAAATCAGCATTTCTTTGCGTAACTAATCCATTAAACAAACACGCCAGGGATGGAAATGTGGTTACGATTATGTTATTTTGTTAATCTTTATATATAAAAAAGTAACGTAACTGACTGACTGACTGATTCAACATCGCCCAGCCCAAACGAATAGTGCTAGAGACTTTAAATTTGGACTGTTGGTTCCTCTCCCGTTGTATAGATCCACTAAGAGGGGATTTTTGGAAATTCAAATATTGAGGTTGTAAACAAAGGAAAAATCGGTAACCTTCTATCTTCTAAACCAAACAAGATACCAACAAAATTTAAAAAGCATTGTATTCTACTCAAAAAATAAGCGTTCAGGTATCTGGTACTTTTTTCAAATTAGAGGCATAGTTTCAACAACTTCCCTGTCCTCACTCAACTCTTTTTGTCTTTGCTCTACGCCCACTGGTTTTTTTTTGATTAACTAAATAACATGCATATATACCACAAAATATAATTTTCATAGATGGTTAGATATATATTTATCTTATTTTGATTATTTTATTTTGTGAGTCATATGTGACCCATGAACGTAGCAAAAAAAAATTTTTTCTTCACCAAGTCCAATGAGTCCCATATGAGCACACCGATCTAGGGAAAGCTATTCTAAGTTGTGTAGAGAAATGAGTCATATGTGACTCATGAACTTGATCAAATGAGCTCTCGTCGTTCATATATGACTCATTGGGCAGGGAAGTTGTTAATATAAAAAAAAGTATTGTACATTTTTAGAATGAGTAAAACTTTTTCTATTTCACTTAATATTTATCAAACTATTAGCAATATATTACAGACATTCTAAGTAGTTTATTTTTATTTTTTTATCAGCACAAACTTATGTATTAATTAAAGACAATTTTAGTTAAAAAATAATATAATAAGTTACTTTAAATCGAAAAATGTACTTTAAATATTCAATACAAAATCGAATTAAACTTACTATTCCTGAAACGCACTGTTTCTTTAACAGTCTGAACAAATTGTACAAAAAGAAATTTGATTTAAAAAGTGTGAAAATTTGGCCACTGGCAGAAAACCGTCAATTAGTTGTTTAAAACTTTAAATTCACACAATATTAAAAAAAAACAAAATTTACTTTAAAACTACGTTTTTGTAATGCAAAAGGCAACCTTAGTTTTCAATTAACTCGAAAATGCAATCAAGCAAATTATTTACTTGATTTGTTGTTTTTTCTAAGGTTAAAATTTTTACGCATCAATAACTTACACTTTGAAGTTTAAAAACTCTTTCGTTTTATTGATTTTTTAAGTAAATGCAAGGGTTTAATTTTAACCCAAATGTTCTTTGTGTAGATTTAATCCTGAAAGCATGACGGCCCTTTTAACAAATTAATATTTTTAAAGAAAACCTTAGTCCTTAGTCTAACGGCTTTCGCGTTGCTTTAAAAAGGTTACTTTTTTGCTTTTGAAATAAAGGTGCTAGTTTTATTTTTCGTAATGCTTTATACTTTGAAGTTTATTTTACCCTTCACCAGAGGTGACATACAAGTTTTGAATGTGATTTTGTGAGTTATTTAATCCTTTAGATGTATAAGTTTGTGTCTGTGTGTCCGTCGGCAAAGTATACTACTTTGTATGTTTATAATTTTTGATTAAATGAAAGAGAATGGATCCTTTATTGATAAATGTTTTATTTAATATCGGCAATTATGTATGAAATACAATATCAGAAAAATGTCCGCCTCTGTTAGCCTCACAAATGCGAGCCCTTTTGAGCATATTTTTCATTACATTCTCATACATTTAACGCGGTATTTAATTAATTTCACCACGAATATTTTGTTTGAGTTGCTTCAGCGTTTCTGGTTTGTTTGCATAAACCTTGCTTTTCAGATATCCCCACAAAAAGAAGTCCGGAGCAGTCAAATCAGGCGACAGTGGAGGCCAATCAACATCACCATTTCTTGAAATAACTTGTTGTGGAAAGAGGTCTCGCAGCAATTCCATTGTAATCCTGGCTGTATGCGATGTGGCACCGTTTTGTTGATACCACATGTTAATCAAGCCCAAAGCATGCAGTTGTGGTTTTAAAAAGTTTTCAATCATATCACGATATCGCTCCCCATTGACAATTACCGTTACGCCATTTTTAGTTTCAAAGAAATAAGGTCCAATGACCAAATTGCACACCGGACTGTCACTTTTAATGGATGCAAAGGTGACTGATGAATAATTTGAGGGTTTTCCATTGCCCAGAACCGACAATTCTGTTTATTCACATATCAATTCAAATGAAAATTTGCCTCGTCACTCATTATGATTTTTTCATGAAAATCGGGGTTGTCATGGGCGAGCTGTAACATCCTATTGACATATGTACGGTGGCGTAAATAGTCTTCTGGAAGAAGCTCTTGTGTCAACTGAATCTTTAATGAAAAAAAAATGCAAATCCTTGTGCTAAATTGCGGCCAAAGTTTTTCTTTGAAGACCAAGCTCCAGAGCACGGCGTCGAATTGAGGGTTATGGATTGTTTTGAACATTATTATTTATTTATATATTTTATTTATATTTATTATTATGAGTTTTTAATGTTTTGTTTATTCTTCTTTTCTTGCATTTTTCGATTTTCTTGCTACAATACAATTATTATTTGCTCTGCCCGCTCTCACCAACCACCGCACATGGGTCAAATTTCAATATTTACGCAACCAAAATTATTTGTTTAACATTATCATTTTTTCTTCGTAATATTTTATGTCCCATATGAGTTTTTTTTTTTTTTGATTGACACTATATTTTTACTTTTTTAATATTTTTATTTTTTACTCATGATTTTCAGTTTTCAAAATTAGCCCTAAATCAACTTTTTTTTTCAATCTCTTTATTACAAAATTGGGAGTGCAGTGAGTAAGAAATTTTTAGTTTACATTTATAGCAAAAATCTAATTAAAAGAAACAAAAATTCTAAGTTTTAATTCATAGAAGAAAAAAAAACATATAAAATCGCATGAAACTGTTGGAATAATCAATTATTGGGACGAAAGGGTCCCAAATTTTGTCATCCGCACTCTTCGGCAGTAAGAATGATGATCGGGTCTCATCGAGAAATACAACAAATTGACCTATTAAGTTGATAATTACTTTAAAACCTGTCTAAAAAATACAATGTGTTTGAAACTACCAAATTATTTGAATTATGCATTCTGGCTAATAAAACAATAATAAAAGAAAATAATCATAACTGGGTTATCGGAATCCATCACTTTCACTTCAAAAACCGGCGCAGAAAAAAAAATATAAACTTTGTAACTTTTGTTTGGTTTATAACTTTAAGCAACAAAAACGTGGGTACGGGTTGACGGTCAAGTTTTAACTGCCTGTAAGCGGTCGCGGTGTATCCCAGATAGGTGGTAGGGTTCAGTTAGGATTCTCGGAACGGTCTTCTACCCAGAAACGTGTTATTTTATGTGTTTCCCTTTACTTTTTAAAATTCAATTTTGGTCGCGTAAATATTGAATTTTGACCTATGTGCACCGTTAATTATTGAAATTTGAAATCAACACCATCAACGAACACATTAAACCAAAACAACATCAAAAAAAAATCATTACTAAAATAACATGCTTCTGTTTAAAATGAAAAATGTTACGTTACGTTACTTAAAATTGATTACGTTTCTTTGTTTTTATTTTCTCTATATAAATTTATATTGTTTGTATGAAGTTTATTTTTGATTGGTTGATGATTAAATTTGGTGTGACACTGAGAGTAGTAGTAATGAACGTAAAGATGCCGCCGCTCCAGCAACATCATTTAAACGGAATTCAAATAATGCACTTAATAATATTATAACACATACAAGAACCGCCACAAATTAATCACAAAACTTATGAACCTTTGCAATCACCAAACCCACAACTACCACCACCACTGCCAATATCACAACCTCCATCATACATTCATCTGATATACAACAGTATAACGATGAAACCATCGTTTCATTATATGCCTTTGATGCTAAGTAATCTAAATTAATTTAAATATTCTTTATTTCTTATAATTTTCTAATTTTCCAAAACTCTAAAACTAACAACTATGAAAATACAACTTTAACTACCTTTTGATTTTAATTTTGTTCTCATTTTTTAAATTATCTAAACATAATTTGAATTCTAAAATATATGTCTAAATTGTCCCAAATTTTTATACCCTTTACCAGAGGTGATAAGGGTATATATAAGTTTGTCATTCCGTTTGTAATTTTTACAAAATTCATTTGCGACCCCATAAAATTAGACATGCTTTTTGAAAAATAAAAAATAAAAATTTTTTGAGATATAAGAAAAAAAAATTTTTTTTCGAGATATCGGCAAAAAAAAATTTTTTTTACGTAAATACACGTATTGAAGGGTATATAAGATTTGGCACAACCAAATATAGCGCTCTTACTTGTTTTTATTGCATTCTTTTTATATTTAACTTTTTCATTATAGAAGCAAAGAAAGTATTGCGGATCAAAGTAAAGTAAAATTATGCGCGGGTAAGTTTTCTTTATCATTTATTTTTTGTTATATATTTTAACAAAAATAAAATGGGTTTTAGTTTTTAATTTTTGTATTTTATAGTTAATTTAAATATGTATCATTTTACAAAATTGTATATGGTTTAAATAAATGGCCCCTAATCATTGTCGTAAACAAAGTATACTTTAAGAGTTATAAAGTATCCCAGCAAAACAAAATCCTTATTTGGAAGCAGTAAATGTGACTAGTGCATCCCTACTGCTTCTTTTATTGCCTTACAATTGCTTTTAGCTTACAAAAGTGATGCGGAAAATGAATATGTATATTCAGCAGTTTTTTCAAAAAGATCATTAAGAAGCTATAATGCAGAGCCTCTACGCGAGGAATCTCATACAAAAATCATGTAATCTTTTATTAGAACTGGAAGCGCTGCACAACACACGCTGCCTTACAAAGCTGCTTCCGAGGAAGCATCTTTTTTTGCTGGAATACCTTTGAAGCTGAAGCTGTTTTTAACTTATCTAAAAACACAAAACCAGCAGTTTTTCGCAAAAAAAGCCGCCCATAAGCTTCCCTACTTTTTTTTTATATATAAAATTAATTTAAAAAGGGCAATTGGTCCTTTAAATATTGCTTTTTAATATATTTTCTTTTCAATAAACAAAAATATTTTAATATTTTTAATTTTTTTTCTTTTTTGTTTCATTCGTCAACATTATACAAAATCAGCTGATCAGAGCTCCCACTTGCTCATATTTTGTTACAATTTGTATGAAAACATTTTACGATTTGAGGACTCAACCATTTAAAGCTGGTTTAATTTAAAACATACTTTATTTTTGACTATAATAGTAAAAGAGTTTATAATAGGTTTTTAATTTAAAGTCGTTTTTAAAAAGAACCGACTTTAGTTCATAACTATGAATACGGGCCAATATTTGGAAATTAATATTCGTTTAAATATGTACATTCATATGTATTTTGTGAATATGTTTTACGTTTTGCTTAAAATATTTTTTTGATTTTTTTGCTGAAACTTTTATTTTACTATCTTTGACAAAATTGTAGCCAAAGTAAGATAAAACAATTTTTGTAAACACAGGCACCCTAAATAGCACATAAAGACCACTTTGTACCTTTAAAATGGTAGTTTCTCACAATTTTTTGACGCTCAAAAATAAATTTTTTTTTGTGGAAATAATATATTAAAACACCTTTCTTTTCTATTGTTTTGTGTTTTACTATTTTTTTGATATATTTAAAATATTTTTGAGACCCCTTGCGTTTATTTTTAAAAAATCAAAAATTTTCCTTTAAAAAACGGTTTGTTTCTAAAAAAAAAGAAGGCAATTTTTTTATATAAGTCGTCTGGACCTGTTCAGATCGTATAGGTGTCTTTACTAAAGTTGTTTCATTTGACTCTAGCTACATTTTCGTAAAAGATATTATGGCAAAAAAGAAAGATTCCTGTGAGCTATGCTAAAAAAAGTAAAAAAAAAAAAACAATAACTTTAAGCAACAAAAACGAGGATACGGGTTGACGGTCAAGTTTTAACTGCCTGTAAGCGGTCGCAGTGTATCCCAAATAGGTGGTAGGGTTCAGTTAGGATTCTCGGAACGGTCTTCTACTCAGAAACGTGTTATTTTATGTGTTTCCCTTTACTTTTTAAAATTCAATTTTGGTCGCGTAAATATTGAATTTTGACCTATGTGCACCGTTAATTATAATTAACGCCAGAATAAAATTCATTAATAAATTTATAATAAAAAGTTCAATAAAAATATGAAAATATGACAATTTTAAAACAATTTTTGTAAACACAGGCACCCTTAATAGCTCATAAGGACCACTTTGTACCTCTAAAATGGTAGTTTCTCACAATTTTTTGACGCTAAAAAAAAATTTTTTTTGTGGAAATAATATATTAAAACACCTTTCATTTCTATTGTTTTGTGTTGTACTATTTGTTTGATATATTTAAAATATATTTGAGACCCATTTTGTTTATTTTAAAAAAATCAAAAATTTTCCTTTAAAAAACGGTGTTTTTCGCAAAAAAAAGTTAATTTTTGCTAAATAAGTCGTCTGAACATATTCAGATCGTATAGGTATGTTCACAAAAGTTATTCTATTTTACTCTGGCTACATTTTTGTAGAAGATGTTATGGTAAAAAATAAAGATTCCTGCGAGCTATGCTAAAAAAAGTAAAAAAAAAAACAATTTTTTTGCATTTTCTTAAAAAATATACAAAAAAAAATGTTTTCCGGCGATAAAATGTTCTAAGAGTTATTCATTAGATACTTACCTACAACTTTGTCGAAGACATTAAAACGCTAACACCAAGTTTAAATGAGTTAATGGCTAAAAGGTTATGGTACCATTTTTCGAAAAATTTACCAAGTGTCCCCAAATGTTGAGGCCCATAAAATCAAAACGCGAACTAATATAGCAAAGCGGACCTAGGGTTTTACTCAACTCAAGTAGTACCATTAAACCTATATAGCCAAGTCTGTGTACTTTTTTTCACTGTCGCACACTTTTATTGAATGTTGTTTAGTTGTAGAAAAAAAACTAATTATAAAAAAGCGCGTTCCTACTTACATATCTAAACTTTCAATATCTTTTATTTCTTTTAAAGGTAATAGAAGCTTGAGAGTTTGTGCTCGAAGAAGATCTCTTTGCCAAATTAATCTTCTTGTATCGATCACCAGAGACCAAATGATCAAATGGACGCGACCACGCAAAGAAATTGCCGACAATGAAACCGACAGTGATTCGATGCGTAGCTGCATAAGTGGGCAAGGTAACGATCATTCACAACCAGCTATTGCCCAAAAACCTTAACTGACTGCGTCTTAAAAACTATATTTTGGCATTGTAGTAAATATGAACTCATATTCTGGGACTCTAAGGATATATATATATTTTTTTTTTTTTGATACAAAATACATTAAAAATAATTTTTTCTTAATTTAACAAAATTTAACGAAAACGAAAAAGAGAAATAGGTTAACAATTTATATGTAAGTTTAATATTATTAAATTAGTTATTCTAATTAAGTGATAAAACAAAGAGTTATTGGTATTTTTTATTACTTTTTCGTTGATTTTTTTATAGGTTATTTTCGATAGCATAAATTTAAAATTTAAAAAAAATTTAAAAAATTTAATTTTGGATTTTTTGATGATACGTTATTTTGCATTTAAGATGACTTCGATTGATTTGTTTTAAAAAAAAATGAGTTTTTATTAAAATCCTTAAAACGTTTAGCTGCTTTGCTTATGATGTTATACAAAATTGTTGAAGCCTAGTGATGACCCGCTACACAGTTCGTAGGACTGATTTGAAAAATAAGTATTTGTTTTTAGAAATTTTGCTTTGCCTCCCAAGGCACTAATAGGCACAAATATAAAACATCACTTTATATTTTGTCCGTGAAAAAATAACAAAAATTAAAAGAAAAACTTTAAAACTACCCTTTTCAAATTCAGTCCAGCCTATGAACGTCCATTTGTAGGCTACAATATTTTTTAAATTTTATAAAAACAAATCAAGCTTTAATTAAAAGGATAATAATACCAAAACACTTTTCTTTTATATGTAGAATTTTCTGCTAAAAATGTTTATATATGGGGTTTAAATGAAAAGAAAAAACGTCATAAAAGAGATTGATCAGCTGATCTTAAAACTTCATCAATGTAATGAAAACAATACAAAATATTAACAAAAATAAATTCGGTGCGAATTTAATATATTTAAATCAAATATGAAAATAAATAAAAAAATATTAATTTTTAGTTTATATATTAGAAAAAAAAAAAAGTTTAACAATTTAACTCTTTCCTTGTTTATAATTAAATTTCAAACCATAATTTGTTTCTAAATTAAATGTGAATATGGGGTAAAACTTTGTTAAAAAAGAAACAAAGTAAAGTAATGAATCTTATGGTTTATTTCAATTTTAAAAAATATATAGAAAAATATTCTTAAAAACTTTAATGATTGGTACTTAAACATTTACTTTGTTTTAAATTTAAACATTCTTAAATTAACTCTTTATGTTAATTTATATTAAAAAAAAATAATCTCTTGTAATATAAAAATTTCCTTTAATTTAAAACAAAAAAAAACATTAAAACCTAAAATTAAAAATAATTATTCATTTATTAAAACAAGCTAAAATATTTATTAAAATGCTTTAAGTGCCAAAAAAAATAAAACAATAATTTTAATATGCTTGCATTACTTCTCTTCCATATATAATCAGCATTCATTAATATATAATTGTTTAAAATTCCAAAAAAAAAGGAACTAAAATACGAAAATCTCATATCATTAAGCAATTTTTTAAAAAGTATAATTATTTATTTTCATATCATCATATAAACAAACATAAATATATATTTCTTTTATAAAATTGGAATTTAAACTTTTTTTCGAAAAACAATCAAGTGCATAACTATTTTAAGCAGCCACAAATAAATGTCCTAAAATGAATAACTTTTGTTCAGTCTTAAGGAATTTTTTATATGTATGTATAACAAAATATTTATTATTATTATTATTGTTATTGTCATTTTATTATTACAAAATATAATAATAAAATAACATAAATAACTATTTAAAATAATTAATGTTGAATGAAAAAAAACTAAAGAAAACACAAAAAATGTTTAAGTGTTTTTACCTTTAATAACTTTTTTTTAATATTTACAAAAAATAAAATAATGGTACCTACATATTTTAATGTTTATTATTAGGCAAATTTAAAAACAAAAAAAAAGAAAAAACGAAACTAGATTTTTAATTAATTATGTATAAAGTGT
>NDXZ01016195.1:0-10671 GCA_003055125.1 Paykullia maculata
AATTGCAGAAAATCCTTAAATTCCTTTGTAAAAAAATTTTCCAAAAATTGTATTTTAATAAAAAATTTTCATAAATTTTTTTTTTAAATATAAAATGTTTTCCATTAAGAGTGATATGATTTCTTAAAAAAAAAACACACTCATTGTTAAGGAAATTCAAAAGTTTTTATATAATGTGAAGTACAATCGATACAATTAAGTTCTAAATAAAACGTCATTCAAATGGCCTCCACGACTTCTTCTGCAGGAACGAACTCGATGAACCCAATTTTCGAGCACTTTTTCCACTAAATCAAGTCGCATGTCATGAATGGCACGGTTAATATTGACTTGTAAAGCTTTAAGAGAGTCTGGTTTATTTCGAAAGAAATAAACCAAATAATCCCACAAAAAATAGTCTAATGGTGTTTCATCACAACTTCTTGGAGGCCATTTAATATCACAATTTCTTGAAAAAATCGAATCTCCAAAAGTTGCAATTGGAGAACGATTATTTTGATAGTAAAACTGAATAATTTGTAAACGTTGTTCTTGCGTATATCTCTCCATGATGAAATTGTAAACACTACTGAATACAATGAAAAACAAATGACAGATCATAACATATTACAAATGGCCGAAACGTCACTTCAAAATCATATCATCCTTATTGGAAAACCCGACTTCAATAGGTTCTTATAAATTTCTATTTACTAAGATATTTGGCTAAAATATTTATTTAAAAAATTCGGTTTTAGTTTAAAGAAAATTGCAGTATAACAAAAAGTATCATATAATTTTTTTTCTAGCAAATGATAAGTTTAATTTATAATTTTCTTAAAGAGCTTTTGACATTAAAAAAAAAGGAGTGTGCAACACAAATACAATAAAAATATCTTTAAAATGTTTTGTTTAATGATTCCTATCACAAATTCCTACCCGTCATGCGAAACTTTAAGAGTAAGAAGATTGTGTGATGTAATAATGAACATTTATTTTTATGACTTTTAACTGTGATTTCATCTTAAGGATGGAAAGTTTACTATTATTTTACTTTATACTTGATGAATGGTACTACCAATATATTCTTAAAGACCTTTTCAAAGTAAAAAAATTGTCTGTGGCTAAAAGAATTGTATTTTTGTGTACACAGAAAAAAATATCGACAAATTGAAGTTCACAAAATTTTTTGTTAAAATTAAATTTATGGTTTAACAATTTTTTTGTTAATACAATTAAAAATTTTGTTGGTATTTAAAAAAACAAAAGATATCAAAATTTAAAACAATAAGTTTTTGGAAATTTGAAAAAGTATAAAAAAAACAAACAGAAAATTGTTTACATGTGCCGGCGTAGTGTAGTGGTTAAAGTGCTTGCCTACAAAACAAAGCACCCCATGTGAAGACAAACAAATTTCATCATGGTTTTCGAGTCTTAAAAATTAGGTGGAAAAGAGAAAAAAAGGATATCATCATAGGGAAGACCAGGCAGTGCCACCTCTTGGGAACATTAGATGGTCATGTCATGCAGCGTCACTCTTGGGGACATTATTAAATTTAACAATTTGTTTTGTTAATATGCAAATAATTTTGTTGACTTGACTGTTAACAATCAACTTACAAATGTCGTTATTGTATTTACAAATTCTATTGTTGGTTGAGTTTTAATTAAACTTTTGATTGTATTAACAAAAAAACTAATTGTATTTACAATACTTTTTTTCTGTGTAGGTCTCCTCAGTGTGTGCTTGACTGGATTTTCGCACTCAAGATGTGCAGCCGTCTCATTATATAAAAAGTTTTCTTGTCCTCTTACCAATGCAGTTATTCAACTTTTTTTCCTTTCCCCATCTTTAAGGTACCACGAGTCCTCTCATTTTAGGACATTTGGCTGCACCAATTCATTTACCATATCAACTTTGGATTCTGATTTACAAAAAGATATCCCAGAACCCTTGTTAGTAAGTTCGTCTCCCGCCCTGTTTTTAGTTGGGCTAACGTGTCTTATAACCCAACTAAACGTCACCTTGTTTACCGAGGTTCATTTATTCAGCTTAAAAGTCTATGTCCTTTTCCATTTTTTTTTGTAGCTTCAGTATTCCCTTTTAGAATCACCACTGATTATTTCAAAATCTTTATGTTCCATGCCTGTTACATACCATTTAGTGACATCAGACAAAAGAGGCTCTCGTACTTATCACAAGCGTCATCTTCATTCACTGTTATGAACAAAATTTTCAGCATCATCGTCATTTTCAGCATCATCATAATAATTATTTTAGTATGCAAATGACCCTGATCTTCTACTTTTGCCCTTTCATTGCAATTTTGTCACTTTATGTTGTATTTTTAATTTTTAAATATTTCTATTATTACTTTCTTTTTTTTTTTATTTTAAATACTAAAAATACCACAAACCGCTTTTAGGAGTAAAAAACATAAGAAAAAATTGACAAAACATAAGTACAACAAACAAAACTTTGTTATACTTTTAATTAAGGAATTTTGTTCATTATTTCATTTTTATTTATTTATTTTTTACAGTATTATTTTTGTCTTTTTGGAAAAGAGAACGTTACAAAAAAAAAAATAGAACTAAGTGACCAACAAGAAGTAGTTTCATAGCAGATATGTACAACCTTTAAGTTTATGCAGTTATTTTTAATGGAAAAATTACAGGAATTTTTTTTTTTTTTGAAATTAAGGGTTAATCAAACATTTACTATTAAAAGGGAACTTGTTTGAAAATTTTTCTAAATCAAAAAATAGAAAGTATTATTATATAATTATCAAAGTTAATGAAGTTTAAAAGACTAATCATCAAAGAGTGCTAAAGCTGAAACCGTACCTGTTTTCGAAAATACATTACACTCGGCTAGTGTCGGACTTGATTTTTCATAATATTCTTAAGAATCACAAAAAAATGAACTCAAGCCAAAACTAATAAAATAATAAAACTATTATTAAATTTAATAATATCAGCTCAATAATGTTGATTAAAATACTTAAAATTAAAAATAAATAAATATTTTATGTTAGAATATTTTGTTTAAATGTCTTTTTATTACGAACTTATTTGTTTTAAGACAATTAATTATAGTTTTATTCTTGCTCAAGTTAATTTTTGAAATTTTCAAAGAAATTTGATTTTTATATGTGATAGGGAATGAATAATAATTTGAAAAGTAAATTTTGCCGACATTAGCCGAGTGGATGCATTTTAGAAACCAGAAAATTAAATTTTTTTGAAAATTAAAAAAATGAACTTGAGCCAGAATTATACTAAAATTAATTGTCTTAAAACAAATAAGTTCGTGATAAAAAAACATTTAAACAAAATATTCTAATTAAAAACACATGGCACGGTGCATAGCAATCATAAAATGACTAGTCATGTCAACAGTCTGTTGAATACTGACCAAACAAAGAATAATGATTAAAACAAAAAAAGATTGTTGAAAAACAATCAACTGCTTTCATGCGATCTGACTAATAGCTAGAGCAGGATAAAACTAGTGATAAGGAATAATAATAATATAGAAAATAAAAGTAGAAAAACGTTATTGTAGTAAATTTCGTTCTCACTCATTAAGTGGTAGGAAATATGAATATGTATAGGCGACAAGCAAGCACCGTAACCTATTTCCTAATAAACTGTGAGTTAAATAGATGATATTTACATCCAGCACTAACCACCGATCAAAGAGTGCTGATGATGAAATCCATAGCTGGTTTCGAAAATGCATTCCACTCGGCTAGTATCGGCAAAATTTACTTTTCAAATTATTATTCATTCATTATCACAAATAGAAAATTAAATTTCCAAGAAATTAAAAATGAACTTGAGCCAAAATAAAACTTAAATTAATTGTCTTAAATATTTTATGTTTTTTTTTTATTGTAAAATTTTTTTGCCACTGTTTTGTTTTGCTGACTGAGAATTATGTTTAAAAATTTGTCCACAATTTTTACATATGAAAATATTTACTAAACAAAAGAAATTATCGTTGCAATAGGTTTGAAGTTATAACTTTTTGTTATTTATTCATTTAAAATTATTTTTTATGAAGTAATAGTTAACAAGAAATATTTTCTAATGGAAATCAGAAGCACATTTTCCTCTAGTATGTATTTTTTTAATTTTTTGTAAAAAGTGATGTTTCTTAAAATTTTTTTTAATAGAAATTGTAAGGAAAATTTAAAAAAGGGATAGACATTTTTATTTTTTAATATATAGACATTTTTTTCTACAAATTTTTACGGCAGAGGTTGTATCAAAAATATGTTTTTTTATTAAATTTAGAATTTGTTTAAAGTAAAAAATTATCTGAATGATACTAAATAAAAAAATTTCTATAAATAAATGATTTATTAAGAACTCACTGGAAGCCCAAAACAAACTAAGCGGAAAATTAATAGCAACTTTTCTGCCATATTTAAGCACTTTACTTAATTTTTTTTAAATGTTAACAAACATACCAACTAATATTTACCATTATTTTACTTTTTTAATCAACTACTTGTCCTAAATAAATGTTTTTAATACATAATTTTTACATTGTTTTATTACTAATTTAATTTAATTATTAACAGATAGATTTATTTTTGTTTGACTTGTGATAAAATAATAGTAATAAATAATAAATAATAAATAATGAATAATAAATAATAAATAATAAATAATAAATAATAAATAAATAACTAATAAATATGCCATTTAACACATTCGCGGGCAAGATGGCATATGCCGTCAAAAATAGAGAAAAATACTGGGACAGGACGGCATGTACCGTCAGTAGTTTTTTATATTATTGGGACAAGTCGGTATCTACCGCAGTAAAGATAATGTTAAATTATAGTTTGTTTTTACAAACGTCCCAATAAATGTGTTGGCTATGTGCCATAGAACAAAAAAATTATTAATTTTAATTATTTTGCTTCAGTTCAGTCCCTGAAGATAAATCAGTAAATCCGAAGACACAGCCTGTGCCCCAGAATGAGTAAAGCGAAAATGAACTGGCCGCGAATGAGATAACTAACCAATACTTTAATATAAGACTTTTTTATTTTTATTTATTAAAGTCGATGGGTCAAAATCCTTACAGATTAACCATAGTACATGCAAAAATATAAACTTAACTAATTACAAACATTTAAGAACAGAATAATATTAAGTTTAATTACGTCAACATTAACAGAAAAATCAATTATAGTTTCTAGATATTCTTCTTAGTGGGTCAGCATATAATTTCGAGTGGCTCTGGGTGGAATGTTGAAGTTGATATTACTCAGCAGAAATTCGGAATTAACTGAACCATTTAACAAATTCACCATAAAAGTAACATTAACTTTCTAACGTTGGCAAATTAATTGTAGCAAGTCTGGCAGTGTACGACAGAATGTTTATATTAGGATTCCATGTTGCATTACCCAAACAAAATAAAAAAAAACTCTTTCTGAACAGATTCAATTCGATTCTTCTGATAATTGTTAGAAGGATCCCAAATAATAAATCCAAATTCGAGAATAGGCCTAACTAAAGATGAGTACAACCGTACAGCAATTTGGGGTTCTGTAAACTTCTTAGCCCAACGTTTTATAAAAGCAAGCACGCCACGAGCTTTATTTACCATCATGATAATATGGTTGTTGAAATTTAATTTAGGGTCGAGAAGAACGCCTAAATTCAGAAACTCCGAAACCAATCTAAGTTGATAACCACCCAAAGAAAACATAACAGTTTCTTAAGAATTTCATATGTTTGCATTTTTTAGATTGAGAGTAATTAAATTAGTATTACACCATTGAAAAAATGTATCCAAATCATGTTATAACTAAATACCGTTCTGAATATTCATGTAGCTAAGAAAAATCTTTACATCATCAGCATACATTAAAATATTGCAAAATTTAATTGTGTAAAGCAAATCATTTATAAACAGGGAAAATAATGCTCTTGTTATATTGTATTTACTCAATAAATAAATATATAAATAAAAAAAAAAAATAATTAAATACTTTTAACTCAAGTTCTGTTAAATCGAAAATTTAAAAAAAAAATGTTTATATTTTAATTTGTCAAATAATTCAAATTATTTATTAAATCTAAAGCGCATTAATGATTTTTTTAAACCCTAATAATTATCTATAAAATGATTGTATTAAGAAAATGAAGGATTCTGTTGAACATTGACAATTTGTTAGTTAACATTTCTCATGCAATGAGTAATTTATTAAAATTTTCACAAGCAATGAATTTGTAAAAAAAACAAGTAAAATCGTTATAAATAATTGACCAATATAATATACCCTACACATATTACTATATGTGACCCGGCCTATGAAAAGGTGGCTTATGACTCAAAAAAGAAATTGCGAGAAACAGCTGTTAAAGATAAACAATTCTGTTTTTCTTTCATTTGTGCTCTTCTTTCTCTACATTTTTAGTACACTTCTAAGCAAGTCTTTCATCACGTGAAAGAGCGTCTCAAAAACTATCGAAACCAAAAAAAAGTGGAAAATCTTTTTTGAAGTCATAAGCCACCTTTTCATAGACCGGGTCACATATATTATATATAAAATGGTATGCCTAAATAGTTAACGAAGGTCAAGCTGATCTTCTTCAATGAGCATCGTTGTTGTTAATAAGTTTTTACAGCAACAATGCTATGACGATTGCAATTGTTTTATATATTAACAAAACAGGAACTTTGGTTTCAATATTTGTAACAAAGAGTTTTTAGGTGATTCCTTTTATAAGTTTTAGGTCCCACAATTTGAACTTTTTTAAACAGTTTATGACCGTTTAGGTAATTTCTGAAAGTGGCCCGTAGATGAAAGCTAAGACTAATTAATTTTTTTTCCCAATATCAATAGAAGATTGTGCAAATACTTTTGGAATTATATTAAATGAGCTGCTGCTGAATTTTATTTGAATTCGATAAAGTATTTTGTAAAAACTAAGATCTTATTCCAAAGAGAAACTTTTGCTGAGGACTGGTTTAAATCACTAAAAAGTTACACTCAAAGTAAATAAGGCTCAAAAATGTATTCTTGGTATATCTATAGAAAAATATTATACAAAATAAGAGCTGTTTTTTGATAACAAATGTTAAATTGTTAACGGACTGATCCAATTGTACAGTTAAGAGCCAGTATGAGACGACTGATTTGCAAGCTTCTATTTCAATAAAAGTGCAACTAGTCATTATATTTTTGGTAGTTTAGGATTATACCATTTTTCTTCTTAAAGGGTTATTTCTTTCTTAAGTCCTTTTTTTTAAATAATCTGAAATTTTACAGGAAAAAACCCCTTGACATATTTGGTATAAAAATTGTCTTCAAATTACTCATAATATCTTAAAATAATTTTTTAATCATAAGGTGCCTTTTTATGCCCTAACGGACTATTTAATACCTACAAACACAAAAACAAGAGACAACAATACACTTCTTAATAAGTTTTACTTGTTTTCAATAAAACTTGTGGTCGTATGTGCTGAAAACAAATTGTTGACAGCCACATAAAAAAAAAGTTCTTAAAATTTTAAGATCCTTTTTTGGTTTCCTTTGTGGCTGTAGTCCTTGTTTATGTATTCAATGCATTTCATTTACTTCTTTCTTTCGAACTTCCTTGTTGCTAACAGTATTGCTAACTATTAAATTGTATCGTATTGTATTGTATTTTCTGTTATTCAGTTGTTGTCGAGTACAATCTTCAATTTAGACAGCAGAAACAGAAAACGTACTGAAGTACATAGAACAAAGTGCAGTAGGAATAACAACAATATCGATATTATTTATCAACAACAACAATATGTTGTTACAAACGTATATTTCTTTAACACTTTTGTTTTTGTTTGTTTTTTTTTATTTGCTTTTTACTTTTATTTGATGTTGTGGTGAGACATGTTGACCACACACAATAACCAGCCGCAACCATAGAAACCACATATCAAGAATTGGTCAAGATTTGATGTTGTTGATTTCGTAAAAAGGCAACAACAACAACAACAATTCAAATAACATACATCATTTACAGAGAAAGAAATAACAATTGAAATTGAGAAATATCTAGTCAATGTAACAATAACTTTTCTCCTCCCACATTGAAACGAACAAATCGCTCATTTACTAAAAGAACGTCATAACTAAAAAAAAACTAGTTTTGCAAAAAATGAGTTTAAAGTTTTTAATTCACATACAACTCAGTGGAAATATTAAAAAGGTTTCTGCTATCAAGAGGTGAGTTTACAAGCTATTTTAATGTATTTTTTACACAATATAAAGCATTATATAGTTAACAATTTTGCCTCATTAACTCAAAAATTTCATTTTTTGAGTTATGACGTTCTTTTAGTAAATGAGCGAAATGTAGTCTGTATATGTTGTTATGGGCAGGCAGTATGCAAGTGAAGTATGTTTGTGTGTATGTGTGTTTGTTACAGAAAAGGACGTACTTTGATTTAAGAAAATGTTCTTTTAAATTATTGCTTTTGACTGGACAGTTGATTGTGTGCTACAATTGTTTATATGTATGTTGTTGCAGTTAAATGTATAGTGTTGTTGCTTTGTCAACAGTTAATTTTTACTAACTCGACATTAAACATGAAAAAGGATGACACATGGTTTTTTTTTATTGTATTTGCATGGTTTTGAGAAGAATGTTTTAAAAAGAAATTCTTGCAATTAAATTGCAGCAATTGGCAAAGAAAAAAACATAGAATGAAGCTTAGAACAACAAAATCTTAAATTACTTTATGTTGCTACGGAACGTTAAAATATGATTCAAATTAAGTTTTCTTTTATTTTAAGTTAAATATTTTGTTTCATAAAATTTTCATTATTAAAAAAGAAGTTGTCAAGAACAGACAAAAAATTAGCAAATAAACTTGGCTTTGATGGCCCAAAAAAAAACACTATGTTTAAGTTGGATAGGTGATATAAACAGGTACGATTCTGAGTCTAAAAATTTATCAATTGCTATTTCAAATACACAGAGGGAAAAAACCGTTCGAAAAACACCGAAATTGCCACTATCCGTTGTCAAAAGTGAGATAAGCACGTTTTTTCTTGATTTGACAACGGATTGTGTCATTTTTCTAAGAACAACTGGTTCTTATTTCAACAACAGCCGTTCTTGTTTTGACAACGTTTCGTTCTTATTTCAACAACAGTCGTTCTTGTTTTGACAACGCTTCGTTCTTATTTCGACAACGAACATTCCTTATTGATGAACAGGTCGTTCACAATTTGACAACGCCTGGTATTTTTAGATTTTCGTTCTCGATTTGACAACATTTTGTTCTTGATTTGACAACATTTGGTATTTTTTATTATTTCGTTCTTAGTTTGACAACATTTGGTCTTAAATTTGTGAACGGATGTTCTCGAAAAAGTGAGAAGGGAACAGTCCAAAAATTCTTATTGGTCAAGATAACGCTTCACTTATTGTTACTTTACATTGCATTCAACCATAACTTTACTTCTTTCCAAAACCCGATTGGGCTGGTCTATTCACGGATCTACAATATTAAAACATGATTCAGAACCGCCAATTTCAACAACCATGTGTACCGTTTGTGATAAAAAATTTGCACGTAATTGATGAAAAAGATTTTCAAGTAGATAAATTTCTGTTCAATGAATTTTAAAATATATATTCTGATGAGAAAAAAGATTGTGCTCAACAGTTAGGAAGAAGTAAACGTTTTATTAACAATAAATATGAAGTAAAATTTCCAGGTAAAAAACCAAATATTAATTTTCCAGACATTTATCCTTTAGCTTTAAGTAGATTTAAGTGCCTGGTACGAAAAATTAAAAAAAGAAATATTAAAGAATCATATGGTAAGGAAATTAAAAATCTAATTAATAAAATGTACGCTTTTCTGGTTGATAGAACAGAACAACAATTTGTTAAATAATAAGTTTAGTTATGAAAATTATTTTATTTCGTCTGTTCTTGACAATAAAAAATAATAATAAAAATAATTAAGAATAATATTTATAGATATATCACTCGCTTAGAAGATTTTTGAGAAATTTTCGTATAGAAAATCTTAATAAATTTTAGCTTTAAAGGTTATTTTTGTAACTTTATCTGAATAATTTATATATTATATTTTTTGTATAAACTTTAATAAATAAATAAAGTTAACGATAAATTATTTTATTAACAGTTTCTAAAATTTCTCCTTTCAATCTTTATATACTTAATTTTGTTTATAGAAAATTTTCGATCAATTATTTTATCTATAAGTTTCGTTATTAGAAATATTTTTTTAGAATTAAAGTTTTGTATAAACTTGTAAATTGTCTTTTATCAATTTAGTAAATATTTTTATAAAGAGGTTAAGCTTCAATATAATCTTTTATTTTACCCCAAAATGGTGTCAATTATATCCTTTTTTTTGTTAAGTAATGCTTTGGTTTAATTTCTTTAGTTTTGGAAAAAAAATCTGATTATAATTCTCTGTCACTATTGTCTTATCTTTAACGTAAGCAGTGTTGCTAGTCTATTTTCTTAAGGATCAATTTATCTTAATGGTCTTTTTAAGCTTTAAAATATTTTTTTTTAATTTAATTTAATGATATTCGCAATATATTTTAATAGAAACTGCAATTATAAATAAAGTTTTGGCTTAAAAAACTTTAACGCTTTAAGCACTTTTTGACACAAACCAATTTATCC
>NDXZ01016198.1:0-14746 GCA_003055125.1 Paykullia maculata
TCGGTAGCCTGCTGTCTCGAATGTGTTTACAGCATTAAAAAAGACAAAGTTAGGAAAGAGATAATGTTTTGTTAATTTTGTAGTCTCAGGAGTCATAACCAGTTTTCTCTAGCGTTTATTAGAGTTATTTCTTAATAATAAAACAAAATATTAAGACAATTTTTCTACAGTCAAATGTCAATAATTTTTATTAAAAAGTATTAGGAATTTTGTTTTGTATTAACTATTTAAGAAACAGCAAGCTAAAGGGTTCTTCCTCTGCTTTATCTTAAATGCAGAAGCACTCTACTTTGTTACAATGGCAGTTGCCTCTTATGCCACAAGAACAAAGTTAAGAAAATATAAAAAATTTTCAATTCTTGTTTCAAAATATTCAAAGTATTTTTCTAAGATTGTTTAAAATAAAGAAAATGTTTGTTTAATATAATTTAAATGTTTTTTATTAATAGTTTAATGACTGAGTGTTTAAAGAACAACATTGTGGTATTGCTGAATTATAGCCAAGTTGATCTGTAAATTAGATGGATGGAAATCTTAAAACATTGTTGGGTAAAATGTGATGCTGTGGATAAACTTCAGTTTAGTGTTTAACTTTTTAAACAATTTTATAGCGATCGTTTTATTTTATTTTAAATTAAATTGTCTTAAGCTACAAAAACATTAGAGCTATTAAAGTAATTATTTTGAAAAATAAAATTTTAATGATGAGCTTAAATTTAAATAAGAACACTGGCCGACAAAATTTGAAAGAAGCTCAAATTCTTCAACTAGTGTATGCTTTTCTAAAGGTTTGAGATGCACTGAATCTGAATCTGACCTGTTATCTTAAAGGAGGACAAATATATAACAAAGATAAGACCTTTATTTTTAAGGCAATAGGTAGGCATTATAAATTGTATGGAAAATAGTGAACTTGCTTTGGTCGCTGGGCAAAAAATTTGTTGGCCTGTTGACAGAGAATGCAAAAGAGATTACCATTCCATATGTAATATCAGTTATAGTTCACCTAAAGTCCATAAAATCCAATGTAGCTTTGGCCAAATGTTTAAAAATGTGTGGAGAATTTACTAAGTAACAAACATAAACTCCACTAATATCGATCGATTTATAGTTCTGTCACTGCTCCCTCTTATATAAAAATTTACGGGATATCTTAAAACCCCAGTTTTAGGAATATCAAAAGAATCTTTAAATATTTTCCAAATATAATTACTAGATTATAATTTGAAAATCTTCAATGGCCTTTTTTTTAAAATATATTACAATTTTTTCTTAATTTTGTTTCTCATAAAATATCAAGAAACCAGCAGAAGCAACAGCAACAATCCTAAAAACATGTACACACACTTGTTTGGCATTAAGCCAAAAATTCTTCAAACAAATTTTACGTGCAAACTACGTGTGGCATGACAATATTGCAATGCAAATATACATACAGATATAAAAAAAAGCTTAAAAACTATTAAATAAATAAGAACTACAAAAAACTTAGGAGAGCTAAATTGACAGGATTTTCCGGTTAATGCCAAATAAAATTATGTTCATATGGTTGGCGAACATACAACAACAGCATAAGTGCTTAAAAGCTTTAACCCATTAGGGGAGACAAAAAAAATTTGAATTTCAGAAAATTTGTAATAAATTAGCAAATAGTACACAACAAAATTTTATTTTAATGCTTATTTTAAGTTCTTTTCTTGAGTAATTTTTTTCCGTTACATCTAAGCAGTTTTCTAAAGGTTATGGAATTTTAAAACATCAAAGAAGTTGTGAAACAAAAAATAAACTTATTTTTAAAATATAGTAGCAAGAAATAATTAGTTCATTAAAAGGTGACAAAAATAAACTTAATATTTCTTCAAATCTGTGCAATTAAATTTAGAACATTTTGATAAAGTTTGTGTATTCCGTATCAAGCAAACAAACAAGAATTAAAAAAAGGGCAATTAAATCAAGAAAAAAAGTTAAATTTACTTTTAAAGCTGAAGCTAGTTCTAATTATCGTCATATGGATTACGGACCTTCAAATAGTAACATATTTTTCAGCAGTGAGACTCTTGGAGGAGCTGAGGTCAATAATGCACCGATCATTTCATAATTTTGGGGTTTTTTTGAAGCTTATTTGTGTTAAATTTTATCGCAGTTCAAATAGTTTTAGCAATTATATGAGCATTTGTAAGTAGGAGATTCATGCAATAGGTGAGCAGATTTTTATTACGACATTTCTGTTGTTGTCATATGTGTCGGTAGGCTTTTTTGTGTAAAAAAATTTTTTTCTATTGAGTCCTACTTACATAAATGTGACAAATTCCAAGCTGTCAAAGGACTTTAATAATTCTGACAAATATGGCGATTATTTGAAAAATACAATCATAGAATAAGAAATATTGTCCTTAAGTTTTCCAACTCCAGATTTGTGATAAATCATTTAAAGTGACTCCTTCGAAAAGAAATTCGAAGCCATGCAAGATGTGGATAGCCCTTAGTAATAGTTCTTTCCTATGCTACATATGTAAATCTTCACATTATAATATTCAAATTTAAAAATCCGTTTTCAAATTTCCATATCTGTAGTTTATTACAATTCGTTTTTTAAAGTCTATAGCTTCAATATAACTTTCATTGAAATTTTTAAAACCATCTCCCAAAATTGATAAACTTTTTTTTTAAATACATATGCAAATGTTTTTCAATTAGATTTATCAAAAAGTGTTAATAAGCTTTCCTTTATTGGAAATTGTCTCTTTATTTTATTTTGATAACATTTTTTTTTTATAAATTATTTTGGTTGTAAATATTTTTTTGATCATTCTTTTTTTCAATAATATTGAATTTAAAATATTCTTATAAATTTTCTATTTATGAGCACATAATTTATGGTACATTTTTTGTTTATAATTTTTTTTACAATTTTTCTATTTGTAAATTAATTTAGGGAAATATTATTATCCCTAAAAACTGTATTTGTCTCCTTCTTCTTCTACCCCTTCTACTTAATACTGAAATATTTGCTAACAATACTCTCTTATCCTCTTATCCTGAGGGAAGAAAAGTTTCTATAAAAAAAGGAACAAATTAAAAAAAAACTTTTTGTTTGCATTGTCCTTAATAATTCTTTGCCATACACAAGGGAAACTAAATGGCATTTAATCTAGTAAAAACTTTGCAACAACTGTTTAGTTCATGTTGAATTATAACTCAATTTTCATCAATCATCAATAAATATTCCCTAAATATTCCAAAAACGAAAGAGTAAAATAAAAAAACAAACAACGGCTGGGGACTACAAATACAAATCACTGCCAGCCATGCAAGTCAATTTGGTTTTTTGGCCAAATGCAACAAAGTTGCTAAGAAGGGCAGTACTAGCAACAATAAGAAAAATCCATCTCAGAGGCGAGAATATAGAAAATTCTTTAACAACAGAAAAATTTCAAAACTTAATATTTTTATACAGAAAAATAAATTGCCAATCCTTTTTTTTTTGTCTATATGCCAGTGGCAATAATCTAAACCAAAAGTTCTAAGGCATTGAATACTAAAAAGTACTGAATGAATGAATGACGCTTTTAACAGTTGTTTTAGTTATTGTTGCTTCTGCTGCTGGAGTAGTACTAGCTACTAGACAAGATTAATGATTGTCATGGCATTTAGTGGATGCAAAAATGCTAAATGAGAAAAAAAAATATCAGAAGAACTGCAGCAGTTGATTGTACAACGATAATACGTAAACATTTTATCCACTGGCAAAGCAATTTCCAAACACTTAAAAAACTGGCAATTGTCATCTAATATCAACAACAACAAATAAACGCCAATAAAACGTAAAAAGAAAAAAAAATCAAAAATAAATAATAAAAAATGCTAAAACTATAAAAAAAAACACGTACAACCAAAATTCGCGTTATTTAACTGTAGCAGTGCTTTGAAATAATGCATTCATGAAATTGTCATATACAACTAGATATGAATTAAATAGAACTGGAAAATACATCACGAAGCAGCTAAAATGTAGAATTCAGTTTACCTTTGTCTGATTTTACATATATTTTTTTGTTAAGGTTTATAATAGTTAAGTTTCATTTCTTCGTTACCACTTCTATTTTTTTTAAATAGATATTTTAAAAAAAATGAAATAATTTCACATGTTTTTTCCTTTGTACAAGCTTGTTTCTTTAATTTTTGTTATCTATAAACGCTTGTTTATTTTTAATTATGAGCCTCAAAAAATCTTTTATCTAAATTTAATAAAAAAAAATTCCTACTAAGTTGCAACTTCTTTGAAAAAAATTTGCTGCTCCAGCACAATATATTTATATACAACAATGACTAAAAGTCGTACTTAAATTTGAAAGGGTGCCTCAAGGTTCATTGAAATAATAATAACAATTTTAGTAATTTAAATATAAAAATTTTTCAGTATAAAATGTATGTTAGTTTTGTATTAATTTCTAAAAATAAAAAACTTAAATGAATAACGGTTTTTTTAACTTTTCATTTTGTTTTCATTTAAATAAAATCTTCAAAATTACCCATAAATTGTTATCTCTTAAACTCAAAGTAAACTATCTTTCTAATACCATTAAAATACGGAAATACATTTCGATTTTTATATTTTCATTGCTACAAATATCCAGCAGATGTAGGTTCATAAACTATTTATTTTTAATGAAATTGTATTCACAAATATATATTTCTTCAAAGATAACATTTACTAACAACTCTGCCATCTGCACGAAACGCATGCAAACGTTTTACTCCATTTGCCTTTTGCTACTTGGCGTAAAAGTGGCATTGCATGAATTCTCATTAAATTGACGTTTTGTGGAATTTCTGGTCTTCCGGTCTTCTTCTGCAAATGCTTAAACATCAGGCTGTGGCAACAGCAAGAACAACGCCAACAAAAACAAAAGCAGCAACAATCTGCCATGTACTGGCAATTATAATTGTTAAGGTTTGTTTGTTGCTGTTGCAGTTTAACTGCTTGTGGATTAGTTGATGCGAGTTGTTGTGAGATGTACGAGATGTTTGCCGGAATATGTATTGTATCTGCGTGCGTACTTAATGTACTTTAAGGTGTTTTCTTTTGATTTATAATTATTTATACACACAACTACACGTATACAAATGTGTTCATAGTTTTATCAAATATAAAAGGGGTTACTCTGGAGGCCTTTTAGTATTATTTTTTTAAAGCAAAAACCTTGGAGGACTCCACTAAAGTCTAAAAGTAAATTTATTTAATTAAATAAAAATATTTCTGAAATCTTGGATACAATTTAGTTTTTTCAATATGTTGCACCACTAAGAAGAAGTCTTTGGGCTAAAAAGCAAAACAGAAAATTGAAAAAAAAAAACGTTAGTTTAGGATTTTTTTTTTATAAATTACGACATTATAATTTTTTTTTATTAAAACTAATTAAAAATTTTTTTTTTAATTCTTTTTATATTCACAAAAGTGTTAATATATTTTTTGTGATAACGTTTAGCGCATTCTTTAAAGAAAATTATTGGTTCTATAATTTCAGATAATGTTACATAAATTGAAGTTCTGTATTGAAAAACAAAACTTTAGACAAATCGTATATTTATTTAAAGCTTTTTTTAATTTAGGGTTTTACCAGTTTGGGCCTTCAAGGCCTTAAGGGCCACTCTCTTCTAGAGCTTCCCTTTGAAAATATCGAACTTGCACGTATGTAGTACTTACGCAGAATATACATACAAATACAGTGCCTCCTCGCTTAACGTAACCCTCGATAACCGAAACTCCTCGGTTATTGCAAGTCGTAACTTGTTTGCATTGTTGACTCAGTTAATGCAACTTTTCAAAAAAAATCTCAGTTATCGCAACTTTTCTTCCAAAACAATCAGTTTGTCATTTTCATTAACATATTTCGAAATAAAAAGCTAAGACGAGATCGAAAATGGTGATATTAATCAAACGTTTTCCAAAATTAAATCTCAGAATGGTATTGATTCTTTTAATATTTGTCTTTAATAGCCCGAAGAAAATAGAAAAGCCTTAAAAGATATTATGTTTCTTCAAAATCTTCGTGAAATTGCAGTGCAGAAAAATATTTCATGTAATAAAACACAGTCAAAAATTTTAGATTTTTTTAGATTAGAATTTGTATTTTTTTTATTTTTTTATAGTGTTTTTTTTTTTTAATAAAATTAATGAGTTAATTTTAAAAATAAATGATTTAAACGTGTGATGAATTTTGTTTTTTTTTTCAAATTAAACCATAAAAGAGCATTAGCGCCCTAAAAAATTGAGACTCGGTTATCGCAACAACCTCAGTTTTTGCAACGGCCAAAACGTCACTTAATTGCGTTAAGTGAGGTTGTACTGTAGCTGTATTTTTATGCATACACACGTTCCCAATGGTTTAATAAAACATACAAACATCATTTTGTGATATAATTTTTAAATGTTTAGCTTGTGCAAATGCTTAATGTTTGTTGCTTTAGCATAATATTCAACTTTAGTGTATCTTTGTAACGTGCGGCAGAGGTATTTAAAAGGTATCGTCAGTTGGCGATTAAGTTTGAATGGACAAATATTTACAATTTTTTATGTTAAGTTATTGTTAATTAAAAAAAAATATTTTAAGTTAAATTTGTTCTATTTATTTGTTTATTCAGTCAAAAAAGACCAAGGGGTAAACAATATTATAAATAATAATATTTTCGAGAACCAGAAGCACTTAAAATTTAATATATATTTATATACTTAAATCAAAAATTTTAGGAATAAAACACAGCAGATAGAAAAACTTTTTATAATAACGTAATTTGAATATGTTTTAGTAATTACGTATGTGTCTTATAGGATGCATAAAATTCCGCCCATTGCCTTTTAAAAATCTTATTTGTAATAAATGTTTATTTATTAATGTGATGCACGTGTTTGTAAATTATATCTAACGTTTGCTCTTATTTCAATACTCGACAATAATAAGGCGCAACTTTGCTTTACTTGCAGTTTTGGTTTTTAATTAATAAGAACCTGAATTCTCTGGATTAATTTTCTATCACAGTTTGTTAAATAACATGGAAATGGATCATAAATTTATGCTGAATGTCAGATTTAACAAAGAAGCACAAATTTGGTTTTTTTGGGTTCAATAAAACATATTTTTAACAGAACAAACTTTACAGCTGCTGTGATTGCATTTCCATCAACCTACAACAAGTTAATTGTTTTCACATAGAATTAAGGTAGAATGTCCCAATTTTTAATCATTTTTTTAGTTTTAAAAACACTGAAGCTTTTTTTAGAACTGTTTTTGTGTTCTTAAGTTCTTAATAAAGGAATTGGGATCTTCGTTTTAACAGCCAAATTTGTTCGATACAATGACTTACTCATTTGTCAACCTTTAAAGTAGCCGTAGAAAGTCAGAAAATAACTTATCCAAAATAGAGCTTTATGTTTCAAAAATTAGCTCTATTTTAAATCTTGCCAACTTTACTCTTTGCGAAGAGATGTTTCTAAATAATAAAAAACAAAAAAGGTAATTTAGTTTTATGTACCTGTAACAAAAAGTAAAAAGGTCTAAACGTTGTAAAATCTGCTGTTAATTTAATTTCATGCTAACAATATTTTTTAAAATTGTGGGAAACTTTAAACCAACTAAAATTAGCTCTAGAACTAACAAATTGGCATCATTGGTCAATGGCCGGCGAAGAACTTTTTTTTAGAAAATATTAAACAATTTTGTTGTTTTCAAAGTTTGTCTGTATAAATATCACTGTCATTTGAACCAAATTAAAGTAAAGTGTTAAAAGGGCTGAAATGTCTACTAATGATTTTGTATAAGCTCTAGTGAAACGCATATAAATACGCTTCAGTCTATAACAAAATAATAAATGGATTTTTTTAACATAAAGTAAATTTATTTTTTATTTGGTGTATGTATTAATTAATATCATATTTTCACGTTAATATATCTCTAAAAATACTTAACCGATAAAATAAAATAACAAAATCTTTATTGTGCACACCTGCAAGTAAATCGCTTTCAAATGGTTTATCGATGGCGTAAAATGTGTCAAAAAACATAATAATATTTTTTTTAGTTATTTTAAACTCATATATTTAAAAGAAAAAATTTATGAAGGAAATACATTACACCTTAATACGAACAGAACACAACTGTTGTTGTTTTTTTAGTTTAAACTGTTGCTCTCTCACTCTCTCAATTAATGATTATTTTTTCGTACAAGTTAAATTGCTGCACTTCCATACACGATTTTAGTATATCTCTTTTTTATTAAATTTTGTTTGGTTCCTAAATTAGACTCAAAATAGTTTTGTGGTAATGAATGAAGTAAACTAATGAATGAATTTATTTTCAGTGTGTTTATGTTCATTCATTGAAATCGCTATTTGATCAGTTGTTGGCTAAATTTAGTTAAACTTGTGAAATCAAATGCTAGGTCAGAGAACAGAGAACGAAAAATAAAAAAATTAAAATGTTTTTAAAAGATTTTTTTTTAATTTAAGTTTAAACTAGAAGAAAAATTTTTACTGAATAGATTTGGAAAAAAAATAATTTAATTGTATTTTGATACATACCTCTTCAATTATTAGTTTTGTGATTTTGCATACTTTACATGTTTTTAAATTTAGTTTCTTTAAAAAATTTTAAATTTCTTAGTAATCGTAAAAAAGAAAAAAGCAATCTTATGGCAACAAGAAAAGACAACAAGAAAATTAAACCCCAGCAAATATAAAATTTCTAAAGAAATTTTCAATTTTATGAATGAAATCAAAGTTGTAATGCAGCAGCATTGTTCAAACTCTGTTCATACTTGTGCTTGCAACTTACTCACGTGTTTGCATACGTGATATATTCTTCAGCTTTGTTCTATATCTCTCTTCTAATTCTATAGGTATTATTATTACTTTGGTACTTGAAAGTAGGAAAAAATAGAAATTTTAAAAAGTACTTTTGGGTAAGTCAAGTGCACTTGTTTTTATTGTTTTGTGTTTTCAATTGTGTTGCAAATATAAAAAATTTATAAGAAAAAACACAACAATAAAGGCAGCAGGAAAATCTTGGGTCTATATTTATACATATTGTTTGTTGGTTTTCTTTTGGTTCAAGTGTATGAAAAAAAAGAACATGTAAAATGAAAAATCCAACTCCTTTTCCCTATTTAATAAATTTAAAAAAAAGGAAACTGAATAGGAAATTTTTTTAAAGCTAACCCTCATCTTGACTATAAAGTTTAATAAAGTTTCAGAATAAGGTAACGTTAATAATTTATTTCTTTTGAATATTTAATTACATGTGTAAAATTTTGTTCAATAAGAAAAGAAACACAAATTAATATTTACATTTTTCTAAATAAATCTATGTATTTTAGTAAGGAAAAATAAAAGTTTTTGAACATTTAAATGTGAATATTTCTTTTTTTTTCAAGATAATTAATTTAAAAATAAAAATGTATAAAATAAACTTTTCCCTATTTAAGCCATTTATTTAAAACATAACATTTTTATTGTCTTTTAAAAAATGTATTATAAATGTGAAAAATAACAGGAGGTATTAATGTGCAACGACCCAAATCAGATTCATTTGTAGCATGACACTACCAAAAAGACCGCACACAGTTGGACTCCTGCTTGTTTGTGTGTATGTAGGTACCTTGTAACGGAAGATAAGTTTTTGAATGATATAATGAAAAAACTGAACAATAATAGAACAAAATAAAATAGAAATTAAGCAAAAGTAAAAAAATTAAAAAAAAGCTAAATGAAAATACAATGCCTAGATGTGCAAAAAAAAAAGAAAATGCGTCAAAAGTGCATGTTGCAAAGTAGTAAGAATTTTGTAGGGAGGTCGTTTGCCATTTGGTGACTGCTTTGTGTAGGAGAACAGTAAAGCAAAAGTTAAGTTTTGTCTTAAAAAATCATATGAAATGTTTTAAATTTACAGAAAAAAGTTTGGTTTAAATAATATCCGATTAACTGAATGTTGTTAATTAACAATATATTTAAGGAAGAAACGAAAGTAAAACTTGTTATGTTGTCATTCTTTTTAACAAATTCTAATACAGCTTTGATTAATTTTTTTTTTCTAGAAATAACTTTATTTAGATTTATAGATTTTTAGATTTATAGAATTTTAATATTCGACTTTATAAAGGCTTCAACTTTGTAACGGTTCAAACCTCTTCAGGCTTTATCTAAAATTATATCAATGCTACCTATTAATTTCCGCCGTGCTCAGGGCAAAAGGTTGCAGCTCTTGATTAAATTTGACCGATTGAGAACCGTTTAAAATTAAGCAGAATCTGCACATTAATCACATAAATAAATGAAGGCTGGAGATAAACCATAGAAAGAAATATTATAAGTTTTGATTAGTATTGATATGTAATAAAATTAAAAAACATTCAAATTAAAATTCGAAATTAAAATAATAATATTATAAAATTATTGAAATGTTAATAACTTAATAATAAATTGTTGAAATATTTATACAATTTTTGATTGAAATGTTATTAACATACTTATGTTATTAGTATAACATTAAATCTGTTAATAAAATTTCAAAGTCCTTTAATATATACATACATATGTACTTATATCAAAATTTATAATTAAATATGTAACAATAAATTATTTAACAAAAAAAAAATTAATAAATATAAAAAAATTATAAATGGAGCTCAGCCAAATTTGTCACGACGATAAGAGTAGGCCTGGTGTTCCTCGCGTACAAATTTGTAAAATTCAATTTTTTTTCAAATTTTTAACCCGTTAAATATAAACATATGTTTGTTAAACTTGCAATATTAATGTCATATAACAAACACAATGTAATTCAGTTTTGTGTAAATAACTGTGTATATATTGTAATAGGTGGTAAGTGTAATAATTAAAAAAAGAACAATAGAAATTAAATTTTTTTTTTTTTAATTAAAATTATAGGAATTTATCTGTTATTTAAATGTTGGTAATCTTGATATTAGCCAAATGGTGTTACACAGAATCTCGACGTGATATAGCATATGAGAAAACGTCGGCAGAGTAACGGAACAAAATTTTCAATATTTACCTTCATACAATAGGAACACGTATCTCATGAAATTTCACAATTTACAGACCGTCACAGAGTAAAGATGTTTTTTATTTTGATTTTTAGCTATTTTATACGATATTCCAACAAAATATTATTTAAGGTAAACAAAACAGCAAAATAAGAAACAAATTTTGCAATAAAATTGTTTTTTTTTTATAGAAAATAATAAAGTTTACATACACAGACACAAACACATTATACTGTATGTGTGTTTTCTTGACAATCTATTTCAGAAATACTTCTCATGAGATATCTCATTAGAACCATTGCATGATATTTCTCATGATACCAATACTAATACTAATTTGCATTCCACACGTGAAATACCAATCCCTGCAATCAAATTTGACGTTTGCTGATATGAAAATTGCATATATTATCTCACGTAGAGACTCTGGTTAGCAATTTTTAACTATGTATGTATGTATGTCCAAATCTCCAACTTGAAAACCATACTTTATGTAGTCCGATAATTTCTTGCTTTTTATTACAAAATATTATTGATATTTATACATTCACTAATATATTTAAAAAAAAAAAGTTTTAAATTAAATTTTACCGAAATTATAAAAAAACTTACCAACAACTGATACTGTACACACATTTAAACACTTAAAAAAAACCAATAATAAATTCCAAAATTTCACAATATTTCCTTTATTTGGATTGTTATTTTTTATTTTTAAATCAAAATCTTAATTTCAAATAAAAAATATTTGAAAAAACTTTGAAAGAAATTATAGAGTTAATGTGTATTTATATCTTTGTTTTTCATTCCTTTTTAACAAAAATTTTGTAAGTATAAATTTCCCAGTGAATGTTTTAAGCTCTACTTATATGTATGAATTAAATGGTCATCGAACCAAATGCAGTCCCTCATAAAGGTTGCTTGGACAGTAAGATTCATCTAGGCTACATTCGACGGACTATGCAGTCTACGAGTCCCAAAATGTACCTTCCGGACATCGTCCTCTGCAGAGCAGGAGCATAGAAAATGATGTATGGCCTTCTTCTCCTCCGCGTTATGACAACTTCTGCAAAAGTCATCTCCGCGTGACTGCCAAAATGACAGTGATCGGTGATCGCAGACGTGATGTTTCTCAGTTGCTGTCTCTTTAGGCACAAAAGATACGTTTGCGTCAGCCATATTTATCTTGTCGTAGCGCACCCAGATTAATGGGACCATCTGACCTGAGCAAGTCAATGCGACGTTGGCAGGCAAGGAGACAAATGCCACAGAGGTGGTCAATTACTTGTCGACAAGTTTCATTGCAACACAGATTACAGTGTTGGCCCCATGTGTGTACATGGTACACATTCAATAAGACTTGTGCTGTGTGAACGTCAAAGCAAGTTCAAAGAAGAAAATGGATAAGTTAAAACTTATTTTCTTTCATAATGTGAACTGGGACTAAGGATGCACGGCTTTCGCAGACAAGTTGCGATATTGAGTAAACATCAGTAAGGGATTACACAAGGCAACAAAATTGAAAAAATTTTAAAGGCTTTTAAGACCAATATACAATTTTAAAGTATTGTGGCTGCAGTGGTACATATATGGTCCAAATTTTAAATTCTATGGTGAATTTTTTTTTTTAATTTTTAAGTAAAATTCAAGATTTTTTTAGAAGTTTCTCCACATAATTAATGATAACTCAAAAAAGATAAGTCCGATATTATTAAAATAAAAGTAGAAAATTAATATTTACATAGCCTTTAATCCGTATTTATATTATGTTTTAATCGGCTCAGCAGTTTCGGAGTTATAGTAAAAAATTAAAGCAAAAAATTTATTTTTAACGTGAAAAAAGCAATTTTTTGGTTTTAAAAAATAATAAAAAATCGAAAACGGCAAAAAATTGTTCAGTTTTATTGCTTTATTGCAAAGAAACATGTAATAGCAACAAAATGAGATATCGATCATAAAAATCAATTGAATTTTTTCGAATTTATTCACAATTAAGTGAAATCGCTCATTTTCATAAAATTTTAGTCAGTCGTCTTTTTTTTGCTTAGAATTTTTATTCATATAAAAATTTTTAATAGATTTCACCCTCATAGAAGTACATTTTACACACTTTGCATCCTGTTAATGTTTGAAATATTTTATTTATTAAAATAATATAATAATAAAGCATTTTTTTTTTATAGAAATAAAAATCTTATCTATGGTAAATCTTAAATAATTCTGTAACAAATCTTTAGTTACAGAAACTTTCATTTCCATAAGCACTTTCTTACCACTGTACCACAGTAATAGAATTTTAGTATATTGTGGTACATATTTTAAGTATTTTGTTCTTGCTGTTGTAGAGAAAGTTCTATTGTTATATTTTCTAATGAATTTAGTTAGTTTTTAAATCTTAGTTCTAAGTTATAAATTTTTTTTCTCCATACTTTTATCTTTTTATATTTTTTTTTGCAAAAAGTTTTTTTTATGTTTCATTTACAAAATGCTTTTTACTAGATTATAAATGGTAAAAAGTTGTCGCTTAATTATGTTGAATGAAAGTTTTCCTTTTTTACAACTGTCATATTTTTTCTTTACTACCCCCCTCCCCATCCCTTTTTTTTGCACACTCTATGTGTGTATGTGTGTGTAGTTTTAATGGTGGCACAATTTAGGCCACATAGTTTGAGAACTTATTTATATCTTTGTAGGAAAATAGAGAAAATGAAGATAGTAAGTAGAATTATAAAAAATGGTTAAAAAAAGAACACGATTTTTTCAAATAAAGTTAATTTATGATTGCATTTTATTTAATAATTTTTTAAATTTAATTTTAAGCTGCATTTCATAAAGTTACGAAAAGCAGAATTTGCTGATTAAAATTTTCTTACTCTTTTTAAGGTCAAGCCACTAAAAGAACTACTGCCACCTTTAGTTAGAAACTTAATTTATCATGGCAGCTGTCAGTATCGCTTATTTGCATTGTGCTTTGAAGTTGTTGTCTTCGCAACGGCTGTTGTCATTTTTATTTTTGTTTTGTTTGTTTTCATAAAAATAACTTATATGTACTGTATGTTTGCACATCCCTTTAAGTGAACTTATGTCACTCACTCATGTTGATAACTGTCTACTGTCTAGAATTGCTTTTACCTAAAGTGCCTCCTCTATTAAATGGTTCATATTCTATTTTTCTTTCCTTGGCGCAAGAAGAGGAATGAGGTTGAGTTTGAATGCAAAATCTAATGGTAGAGATAGAAGTAACAGAAAAAAGGTAGCAGATTTATAAGACAAGAATATTATTACAGATTAAAGGTTTTTAATGTTATATTATTTCTAATAAATATTTCAAGTTCGATAAAAATTTATGACCTAATTCTATGAAAATTAGTGGTTGGTATTAAAATTCTATTTTAGTATCTTTGGCCTTACTAATTTATTGTTAGAGTATAAAGTAAAATTAATAGAAATTTTACAAAATTGTCTGAATTCATAATTTTTCTGTAAAACATAGAAGACCTATAACTTTCAAATTACAGTGAAAATCTTTAAAATGTAAGGTTTTTTTTAGTTTTTGCAACTTTTATTACTTAGCACATACTTTTTAGTCTCCATACTGAATACATTATTGGGAAATAGTTGAAGTACCTAACCATCTTTCTATAGGTTTTTGTAGTCTTTAACAGTGAAAGACAATATGTTTAAC
>NDXZ01016212.1:0-18318 GCA_003055125.1 Paykullia maculata
ACTTACACCTCATTTTTATAATATATATAGGGATTACACTGAAAAACAGTTCTAACAAATTATATTTTTATCTTAACTTCTAATTACCTACTCCACATTTGTTTATGCCTTAAACCTTTGGTATAAGAAAAGTGCTGGTAATAACTGTCATGGTTGTTGAATGAGGGTGAAAATGTTAACATTTTTTTTATATTAACCTTTTGGTGTTGACACTCTTTTAAATTTTGTGTAATTTGTTATTTTCGTTGTTGTTTAACATCAGACGGAAGTTATTACAACAACTTAGAAAATAATTAAAAACTCATTTACCAACTTAATACTCACTTACATACATATGTACATACCCAGCAAAAACTTGCATTGCTTTGTAATGAGTTCAAATCATAAAAATATAGTAGTTGCACTACTTACCTTTTTGCATTTTAACACATTACTTTAACACGGCGATGTCATAATTATCCATAATTATCAATATGTTATCCCCAAAATAGCTATTTTCTTATTCTCAAAATCCCCTTAGAGTCCTAAAATTAAAAAAATTTTATTTTAAAGAAAAAATGTGTATACATTTATTTATTTTAATAAATAAACTTTTAAAACTAACTTTATTTGTACTTTGAATTATAAATATGTATATAATACATACAGAAAATTATTTAAACCATAAGACAAACCCCCAATACTGATAACACTGACCCTGGCTTACAAATAAAGATTTTGTGAAATCATTACTTTAATGTTATTAAGTAACCACTTACTATCAACAAATAAAGCAGCCCTTTAAATTATAAATCATCGACATCCGTCGAAAATATAATTACTTATACTTAAAGTATGTTAACCCAAATGAGAATCATAATAGTTAATTTAAGTGGCTCTTAACATTTTTTTCAGCCAAAGTGTATGCAGCTCTTATTTCTTTTTAGATATCTAGAGAATAAGTTATTACGTTTCACAATATAATCTTGTTGTTAGAAAACTACTTCTAAGTAATGCAGACGGTATGTCGTGAAAAGTATGCTATTGAGTAAGAGCAATTCATTATCCAGTTTTCACTGGGTATATCTACGTCAAAGAAAAGCACAGCGAACTTAAATTTCACAAGTTAAATGAATAATTTAACGAACAAAAAATGCTTTCTTTAAGAATTTTTATCTTTTTAGTTGAAACTGTTGTCTCTTATAAAGACTAATTCCCAAAAAATGGTTAATTAAAATTGAAAAGCTCCAAGAAACATAAAAACCTTAACGAATGTACAGAAATATGCTGCACATGTACGTGTTCCTACCAATTGATCAAAAACATAAAACAGGATCTTCATTAGAGTCATTGTTTTGTTACGTTTTTTAGAATTTTAAGAAACAAAAATTGGTAGTATCGACGGAGGTATTAAGTTTTTTACTTGTCAAAACTTTTTGACACTAACCAATTCTGTCAAATTATTCTTTCGAACGCGCAATCTAAAAAAGTAAACTAAAGGATATAAATTCAACCTGTCGGGACGGATCCTACATCTTAGAAAAAGATGAATATAGCTGCGAGCTTTGTGGCAGCTTTTATTGTTATTTTTGTGTCTCTTTGTTTTGTAAAGTCATATTTTTGTTTTCTGCATACAATAATTAACAATAATTTTAAAACTTTTAACTGCTTTAAAGCAAGTAATTTATATTTTTATTTTATTTACAGCTTTCTTTATCTTATTCTCTTATTTTTTATAAAACAAGACTATAAGTAAAGGTAGGATCACACGATTGTCGCAGTGCAACAATTTAACACAATTTTTGTTGCGCTGAATTGGGGCACAATAAAGAAATTGTCCCAAGCAAAGGCTTACAAAACACAATGCTCAACGCCTTTATTTAGGCATGGCTGTAAATTGGTAAACGAGAAAGAGATTGATAATTTTTAGAAAAATAAAACACATCACACAGTGCTGTGTTCCATAGACAAAAATCAAAAAAAAAAGTCTCATATTGTAGCTAAAAATATATAGATCAATAGATAACAATATAATTCAAATGATTTTTAAAGAGTTTTTTAGATTTAACTCATTCTTGTGGCGCTAGAGAGCGCCAAGTACAGAGAATTGTTAGTAAGAATTGCTAAACAACTACTTGAGTTTTGCATGCTTCAGGAAAACAGTTGTAAAAATTTCATTTTTTTGAGTACGAGATTGAAATATTTTTGTGTAGTAGCAAACTATATATAAAACTAACTGTGAAAAAATTGTATGTGAATTATTTTCTTATAAGTATTTTTTATTGGTTTGAAAAATGCTTATTATTTACCTGTGCTCTAAAAATTTTTTAAATTTGATGGAATATTAAAAAAAAAAAATAAATAAATACCTATGGTCTATGGGTTTTTTTCTGTTTTCGAAAATTTGTACTGCTTTCTAATAGTTACAATTAAAAAAAAATATTTTTAAAAACGGCTATTTTCGTGATGTTTTTTTTTTTATTGTTTTAAGAAAATAATTGTAAAAAATTATTTTTTTGAAGTAGGAGATTGAATTTTTTTTCTCTAATAGCTAATTATATTGAAAACTAATTTTAAACAAAATTTATATAAATTATTTTCATATATGTATATTTTTTTGGTTTGAATGCTTAAAATTCACTTAAGCTCTAAAAAATTAATAACTTTCATGGAATATTAAAAAAAAGAAGAAAAATATGGTCTTTGAGTTTTTTTCTGTTTTCGTAAATTTGTACTGTTTTCTAATAATTATAATTAGGGGAAAAAACCAAAAAATGTTTACCACATGTAAACATTTTCGTGATTTTTACTCAAATTTCCATAGCTTTAAATGTCCACAGCTATATTTGGCTGTGCCAAATCTTATATACCCTTCACTGCGTGTATTTACGTAAAAAAAAAAAAAAATAATTTGTTTGCCTTACCTCGAAAATTTTGTTTGTTTATATCTCAAAAAAAATTTGTTAGTGAAATTTCTCGCAAGGCATGTCTTACACACAAATATAATCATTTTTGTGTAAAAAATTAAAAAAAAAATGTTGTTTGCTTATATCTCGTTAATTGTCGGATTTTGGTGATTTTCAATAGCAAGCATCTCGGGAAATTTTCTGATCGTTTGAAACCAATACCGTGTCCGTACGACATCTGGGGGCTGAGAAGACGGACAGATACACAGACGGACAGACGGACATGGCTAAATCTACTTCCCTATCTATTAGGATTCAGAATATATATACTTAATGGGGTCGCAAATGAATATTGTAGAAATTACAAACGAAATGACAAACTTATATATACCCTTATTACCTTAGGTGAAGGGTATAATAAACTAGGAATATAATAAGAAATAAATCTTCAATCAATAAGAGAATAAGCGTCAGTCACAATAAAAATTACCTCACAAATCACTAGCAAGGGATGCAAAAGATCGGATTTTACCGACTTTCTGTGCAGTTATGTAGCCAATATTGAAAATTTCATTCTTACCATATATGGGAGGTAGGCGTGTCCTTTGTCCGATTTTTTCAATATATAAAAATTTTTTTAAATCAAGTATTTTATAGTAGTGTATCAAATTTTTAAACTCTAGGTTCACTCCTTCTATTTTTGTCCCATCGTTATATGGGATCAAAGCACTGTGCATCATAGTCAGTTTCTAGTTTTTAAAATATTTCCTTTTTGCATTTCCCGACATCCACTTATTGTCATTAATATAAAATTTGTAGCTTGTAGTTGTCTTATTGTCATGTTGTGTTTTTTTCTGCAAGTAAGTCTGGCTGGCTTATTGTACGTATGTGTGTACATACATATGTAAGTATGTTTGTCTGTTTGCCTGTTGATGCCTAATGGAATGAGTGAATAACTGACTCTGTAAATGGTGTTTACAATTGGCAACACGCTTCTTAATAAGTCAAAAGTCTTAAGGTTCAATAGTTTATATTAAAAGTTATTTGTATGTATGATCATTGGTGAGGTGAGGTGAAAATCATGATGATGCTGCTAATGATGATGTGGTGGTATTATTAGTAATGATAGTATTATGAACAATACATTACGACCTCTTACATATTATACGATTATTTAGTAATAAACTTTTCTTCTTCACAATCGAAGTAATTGTTTAAATAATTATTTCTAAGTGTATTAGTATGAATGTATGACCCAGCCAGCAAAATAGTCCGATATTTGTTGTATGTTGAACAGAATCAAACATATTTTGTAGTTTAAGAGCCGTAATACACCCTGTATTAGTATTCTAATAGTTATATACTTAAATACTTTTAATTATGTTCAAACTAGAAATAGGGGTCCCACTAAAAAAGCGAATGGCGAAACCCTATTATGTTAGATATTTTAAGTATTTATTTATTTAATTTGTACAAATTAAAACAATTACATATAAGTATTTTAAAATCAACGGCTTCATGATTCTGTAGGAGATTCTATAGAAGAGGTTAATAAAATTTTCGAACAAACAACAGAGTTGCTGAAAAAAGGAAATTTTAAAATTCGTAAATTCCTCGTAAATGACCTTCGTATTCTCAGCAAAATAATCGATGAGGACAGGAAAAGTCTTTAAAATTCCGAGATAAAAGTGATGTAACTTAGACATTGGGATTAATATGGGAGCCAACCAACGACCAGTTCTTGTTTTCTACTGAGCCATCTATATTATCTAAAGAAGTTACAAAAAGAATGGTTCTATTTACCATTGCAAGATGCTATGATCCTCTTGGCCTTATGGGACCGGTTATTGTAAAGGCTAAGATTTTTCTTTAACAATTATGGAAGGAGAAGATCGCCTGGGATAATAATCTTTTCCAGCACCTCAGAATTTCAGAATTTCTGCTTATAGAGCTGTGCAAATTTAAAATGTTAAAATTTGCAATTTAGCATTGAAAACCTTAATGTACATACATATATACAGAAGGTGATAGTATGTATATTATTTTGTAATCTAAAGTACTAAAATGTTTAAAGCTTTGTATATAAAAATCAGCCATTCAAAATGAATTTGGTAAGTTTTCAAGGTTAAAATAACTAAAATTTAAGATTTTTTCTGAATAAAAAATAAAATTTATTACGTCATGATTGTTACAAAAAAAAAACTTTAATGATATCAGAACTTTTCATCTTCAGGTAAGAGTAACAACTTATTAGTTTAGGTTAGTTAAATATAACATTGATACTTTTGTTGTTTTAAAAACTGTTACAAATACACATTAGTTCGACATTTACAAAACTATTAATTAATCATAATTGACAGGAAGAAAAACTAATTTCTTACATATGTACATACATACGTACATACATTTAAAATTTTAATAATGTAATTTCTGTATAAATAGCTCGAGTTAGTTTTTACAAATTCAAAGTAAGTTTTCCAACGTCATCTTTAACAATATGAAATTCTTTGTTATTTTCTTGACTGCGTTATCTTTTGTAGCTTTTGCTCAAGCTCAGGTTAGTAATTAAATCCTGCACTCTGAAATCACCTCACATTCCTTAGACAGATATTAAAGTTTTTCTATAATGTAATTGCTTTACATTTTGCAGGAGCAAACAACTGAAGAAGATAGTTCTTCCGAGAAGCCATTAATTCATCAAAGGCCTTTCGGATTTCCTATTCAATTTCCACATTGGCGACCAATCTTCCCCCGTCTCAATGATTTATATCCAAGACAAGTTTTATTCGACTTAGTTCAAAATAATCATTTTAATTCAAATCCTGTTGATCCATCTACAACAACTTCTGCTTATTAAAAACTATATTTTTAAACTTATTCAATAAAATTTAAATTTTCAGCAAATATGTAAATTGAAAGTTGGATGTTGTTTTTTTACAATGATACCTTTAGGGTCTTACCAAACATACATATATATTATTTGAGACTAATATTCATTTTCAGATTGAAGTTTTCGGATTGTCTTTGGAAACTTGGCTGTTAGGTTTAATTTATAAAAGGTTCTGTTATTTGACGTTTAACGATTTAAAAAACTGTTATCTAACCAAAATAAAATAGATAAATATATATATTTATTTATTTTTCTCAAAAAAAGATCCCGACAATAAAATTAAAATAATCTGAAATCCGTTCTTTTTTTAAGAATAACAAGTAAAAGTGCTTTATAAGAATAGACAGAAAGACATGGCTAAACTGACTTCCCTATCTATGAGGATTTAGAAAATATATACTTAATAGGGTAGCAAATAAATATTGTTAAAAATTACAAACGGAATGACAAACTTATAAATAGCCTTGTCCCCTATGGTAAAGGGTATAAAAACACATTTTACGATATGCATATCTAGGGGATATGGTGAAGTGAGGCATAATACAGAGCCAATACTTCTTAAGGAAAAACCTAACCCACTTGCTTCTTAAAGTTGTTGCTCTCGTTTTCTACCAAAGAAGTTATTCGATCGACCATGGACGACTTAAGCCTAAAAACAGTGCAGCAGTCCCTATACAGAGGAATTATAAATTAGTTTAAAGTTCCAATAGTTAAATACTATAATAGTTAAATACTAGTACAGTTATCACGTACAACCTTGGGTCTCTTAACTTTGAATGACTTTCTTAAATCATAATTTAGCCTACAGTGAGCTGGGATAATCACGTTTCCGCTATAAAAATAATGTTTTTATTTACTTAATAAGAGTATAATTCTTTTAATTTTTACGGAATGGAGATACGACTGGTAAAATTTTAATTAATTCAACAATAAATCGTTTATGAAATTTTATAGATAATGATTCATTACTTAAAAGATCAAATGTAATATAACCCCCTTATTCAAATTTTTATGAACGTTTTATAAATCTTTAATAAATTTAAAAATCATTTATAAATAAGACCGTTAAACTATATATATAAAGAAGAAGAATAATGTTTGTATGTATGTTTGCATTTTATAGCTGGCCACACCGTTGGACCGATTTTATTGAACTTTTTACAGCATGTTACTAATAGTCCAAAAGGAACAATAGGCTAAATTTGTTTGGGAAATTTTGGATGCCACGCCCACTTTTGATCTAAAAATATAAAAGAGTTACGATTATAATTGACTAACTGACTGATTCATCATCGCACACCTCTCCTGTTGTAAAAATGTACTAAAAGGGAAAAAATTGGTAACCTCATATCTGCTAAACTAAACAAGATAAAAACCAAATTTAAAAAGCATTGTAGTCTAACTTAAAAATAACCGGATAGGTGTCTTGTACTTTTTTCAAATTCGTTAGCCTTGGAGGTAAAAAGGGTAAAAATTATATTTTGGTACTTTTTTTGGGGACCTTTGCAAATTCTAAACCAATAAACTTAGAAATATATTTTTATTTACGATCGTCACTCCTTTAAAAAAAATATAAATTCATTTTTGGTACTTTTTAGAAATTCAAATATATAGGGATAAAAATTGTTTTTGTTTTTGGTACTTTGTTAAATTTTGTTTTAAATTCATGTAAATGTTAACTTCTTCTAATATACAGACCTCCATTTGGAAAAAACCTTTGACACTGAAGTGGTGATGAAAAAAGTACCAAAAGGGAAAAAACAAGCAAAAAATATATTTTGCTACCTTTTGGGGCCCCATGTAACTACTAAACCAACAAACATATAAATATTATTTCAATTGAGTTCGTCACTCCTCCAAAAATATCAATTTACTTTTGGTACTTTTTAGAATCTCAAACTTATAGGAATACAAATTGTAATTCTTTTGGTACTTTTTTAAATAAAATATTTTTGTGAAATTTTATGGAATTCAAAACAGGCCTTTTTTAGCTTCTTCTATTATACAGCCATCTATTTGAGAAAAAACTTTGACTCTAAAAAAGTACCAAAAGGGGGGGAAACCGGGAAAATGCGTTTAATAGACAATTACTGGACCAATTTGGATAAAATTTGAAACACGGGTTCCTTCAGACATAGAAAATAGTATGATGTAGTACAATTTGAATAACATTGGTAAGGAGATAAAAAAAAGAAAACTTTGCGGTAAACGGGGAGCAAAAAGTACTTTTTAAAATTTTAGGGTACCTTTGCACATTCTTCAATCTTATCGAGTTTAGAAATATGGAATGGTGCCTATTGATCCTGAATGAGATAAAAAGACATACAGGGGGCAAAAAAATACTTTTTAACTTTTAGGGTACTTTCGGGCGCTTTTTGAAATAATGTGTCTAGAATTATTAGGGCCTATTGATACTTGTTCAACCTTTGGGGTACTTTTGTATATTTTTTGAGTTTTTAAGTGTATACATGTGACATAAGGGCCTAAACGTACTTTTTCATTTATTGGGGTACTTTTCTAATTTGTTTTGAGTTTTTGAATCTTAAAATGTTTAACTTAGATCTATTAATTCTGGTTAAGAAGTTTATCGCATAACAAAGCAAAAAAGGGCTTTTTCAACTTTTTTGTTACTTTTTAAATTGTTTGAGTTTATGAATCTAAAAATATGATATTAGGGGCTATTAATCTAGATTGAGATAGGAAAACTGTTAAACTGTTACTTTATAACAGTACTTATTTGTAATTATTGGGCTTCTATTACCCTTTTATCTCCAAAACTTAACAAGATGACAAAAAAATTAAAAAGCTTTTTGTATTCAGGAGACTAAGGGGTAAACTTTATGGTTCACCTTAAATCCATTGATTGTGTGGTAAAAATATGGGAAAAAAGTTTGGGGTAACCAGTTCGAATAAAAGAAGATTATTTAGACTAGCAAATGTTACTTTTACTGAAAGCTTACTGAAAGTTAATAAAAATTATTACGATTGGGGTAGCGAAACAGATCGGGTTTAAGCTAGTATATATATGTATATGTATGTATATATATTCGTACGTATTAGGGTTGGGCAAAAATATCGATATATCAATCAATATATCCATATTTTTAAATATCAATCGATATATACCGTCGATATTTTACTTTGCAATATATCGATATATTAATATTTTTTCTTGCAACTTGGTTTCAATATTTTTTTTAACTCAGGTTTTGTACTGTGTGTTGTTAATTTGTGAAAAAAATCTTCTCGTCGCAGTCTTTATCAAATAGACTGTTATAATTCTTGTATTGACAACAACGGCGCGTTTAATTTGATCGCATTTAAAGTATTTGCAAGTCTACAGCAACATGATTTTATTCACACCCGTAACCGCCCAGCAAAAATTGGGTAATAACTTGCTCTTATTCAACAACATACTTCTCAAAGAGTATGTAAATACTGTTTTCATTACCCAGAAGAAGTAATAAGATCATATTGTGAACCGTAATAACTTATTTATCAGATATCGAAAAAGAAATAAAAGGTGAATACACTTTGGTTGAAAAAATTGTTAGGAGCTACTTAAAATAACTGCAATGATTCTCATTTGGGTAACCATACTTTAAGTAATTTAAGTATATGTAACTATATTTTCGACGGATGTTTATTAATGTTATGATAGATTTCAAAACGACTCTAAAGGTTTTTTCTAAGTGTTTCTGTAAAACGTAACGTACATTAGTAACAAACCTTGGTTTTGTTCTTAGGAAGCCGAATTTAACACATCATTAATAATGAGTTCTGTAAGCCCACACAATCAATTGGATATTTAACTTTTTAAAAGGAAGTAGTTATATAATATTTTAAAAGTATTGACTCATATAATTCCTGATTGATAATCTAAAGGGCTGCTTTATTTATTAATAGTAAGTAGTTGTTTAATGACATTAAAGTAATAACTTCACAAAATCCCTATTTGTAAGTGAGGGTGCTAATGACTTATTAAGGTCCCTACTTGTAAGCGGGCGGGGTAAGAACTTGCCTTAAATGACATCATCTTGTTTAAATGTTAAAATGCCAAAAGGTAAGTAGTGCAACTACTGTATTTTATTCATTTTAACTGATTACAAAACATTGCAATTTTTTGCTGGGATGTTTCGATTATATTGTGTTGTTTTCAACGTATTTTTAACAAAGCATTAACCATGTCAAGTTTTATGTGTCCAGCTTTTCACGGCGGTTTTTTCTAAAGTCACCGTTGGATATTTAGTTTCTCAGGCTTTCTCGGTGTGTTCGTAAAGGGTTGCTTCAGCGGTAAATCTGACAGTACTCGATAGTAGAAGTCGTTTGACAGGTGAACACATCGAACAGAGGGTGCTTCCTATCTCAGTATCTAATAATAACTGGTTCAATTATCAGCGTCTTACTTCGTAGTTTAACCATAAATATAGTTTTCTGTATTATATGTTTATGTGTAAACCGACAATGAAAAAATACTTTTTTGTTATATAAAGTTCGTTTTTCCTCTATTTTAAGAACTAACGACAAATATCGATATATTGACCGAGATTCATATTGAAAAAAATATCGATTTGCCCATCCATACGTGCGTACTTGATATATAAATAATGTAATCTTGCTCTCTCCGATGGTGGCAAAACTTAAGCTGTCGACAAAAAATTTTAAAAGTGATTTTTATCATCTGATAATAAACTAGTTAGAGCGCTATACCGAATCTTATAGACCCTTCACTACGTTCTCTATGTGTGTATATTAGTATGTACATTTTTTTCTAAATACACAAACATTTTTTTTTGCTTTTTTTCCAAATATAATCATTTTTGTGTTAAAAAAACAAAAAAAAAACAATATATTTTTTTTGCTTATATCTCGAAAAAAAATTTTTTTGCTTAAAAATCGAAAATTTTTTTTCTTTAAAATTCCCCAAAAGACATGTCTTACACACAAATATAATAATTTTTGAGTTAAAAAAAAAAAAACTTTAAAAAAACGAGGCAGTCGTCTTTTTTGCTTATGTCTCAGCCGTTTATTAATGGATCTTGACAATTTTCAATACCGATTTTCTCGAAAGCATTTCCAAAAGTTTGATACTACATACAACCCTGATTGACCTATGGGAGCTACGTAAACTTGATTTCAACCAACACACGGACAGACGGACATGGCTAAATCGACTTTCCTATCTATAAGGATCCCGGATATATATATACTTTATAGGGTCGCAAATGAATATTGAAGAAATTACTAACGGAATGACAAACCTATATATACCCTTACCACATGTGTGTGTGTGAAGGGTATAAAAAAATTACATATAACATTATATGTATTATCTCTGTGTAATTGTTTTACTGTTTTAAAAAAAAACCTGTGTATGTTCTTATCAGCTGCAGACATGAACATGTTGTACAAAATCACAAAATACAATGTCGTAAAATATAAGAATAAAAATGAATTATTTGTTCGAGTTTATGTAAATGTTCTTATAATCTATGTTCCTTGTGTTTAACAACTATTTTATTGTAATTTTATTGGTATTTAAAGGTGTTCACAGGCGATAAATCAACCTCTATGGGTTTTGTCCATTTTCTCACACAATCAGCAAGAAAAAAAATCGTATTACAGTACTTTTTGCTTATAGTAGTCCACAACTTAGTTGCACAACTTTTGTGTAATATAAGGGAATTTGGACTATATAACCAATTTTTTTAAAAACCACTTTATGAATTATAAGTGAATTCTGACATAATCCACATTTTTATTCATACACAAATTTATTTCAAACATAAACAAATATTTATTTAAATAAAATCAAAAGGCAAAATAAAAACCTTTAAATTAATTCAAAGCTTCAAAAGCTTATAGTAAAAAATATAGTGTGGCCTATATGCGAATTTTTTCCATACAATATTAGTTACGCATACAAAGAAAACGTTGCCTTTAAACGTAAATGGACTATAAGCGAAGGGGAGTTTAGAACAAATAATTTGTATGAAACTTTGAAAAAACCTGCTGGTGAATAAGACAGTTTTGGCATACATCCGTTTTTGGCCTTTAAGAGGAATGGACTATAAACGAAAAGTACTGTATACGATATTATTTAAAAATGTTTTCTTTATAAAAAGTGAAACGTAATTCAAAACTGAGTGTTAACATGTAAACGAAGTGTAATTACCTACACGTTAAAGCTCGGTTGCATTTTTTAACGCTTATCGCGTAGACGGATCTACATTTTTGTACATAATAATAAATAATATGTTTGCGTTAGTTTATTATCTGTAAAATACTTCGTTTAAAGAAAAATAATTCCTGCGCAAGGAATTAGGCTTATCGAGCTATTAATAGACAGCTTATGTACATATATAGTACGTTAGTATAAGTTAGTAATTTTTGAGGCCTCAGCGCTATAAATACCATTAAAAATGCCAAAATCATCCGAAATAAATTGGTTTAAAAAAGTTTAAATACATATTTAAACGTTTTACAACATTTTTGTTTTTCATTTAAACATGAAAAATTAAGTGGTGTTTAAAAATCTGCAGCAGCATTTAAATTGTGTAATAACATGAACTATTTTGGTTCTACCATCTATATATGGGCAAGACCTGCGTTGCGCACGCTACATTCGTACGCGTTTTTAGATTAAAATATAAAAATTTTTTGGTCTTTCAAAAGAGATACCTTTAACTTTTACGTAGTGTTTAGTAGGATCTTATTTGTACTTTCGAATGGCATAAAACAAAATTGTGTAGCAGGTATTTGTTGTGAAATAATTGATCACAATGTTTCGTGACGCACGTCACCAAAAATGAAAGTAACTTTTAAGTTGGAGTGTGTTTTCGTAATTTTTTGCGAATTTTGCATAATAAACCCCGAAAAACCTAAATCCTTTAAGAAAGATGAATATAGGAGAAATCTAAAACAACTTAATTGGAGGCAAAAAAATTGTAGTTTTTTATTAACAGCCGTGAACCCATTGTTACGCACGCTACGTTACGCACGTCACCTTTTTTCCACTAGAGTAATTCCATGTTATTTTTAACAGATGGTTTCCCATTTCGATAAAGTTTTGTAAATGTATATAGAAATGCACGTATATATTGAAAACGGTTGTATTTTTTTTAATTTTGATAAACAATGGCAACCCTGTAGCTTTAAATTATCAAAAAATATTGCTGTGGAGCCTTCATTTAAAAGGCCATAACTTTTGTTGTGTTTAAAATTTAAAAAAAATTATTTTTGATTACAGTTGGCAAAATGTCAAGGGTTAAAAAATTTATTTAAAAAAATTTTTTTTTGTAAAAAATAAATAATTTTTTTAAAAACATTTTTTTTAAATATGTATATTCAAAAAAAAATGATATCCAAATTTGTATAAAAACTTTTATACAAAAAGCTATTTATATGGTCTAAGTACCCTGATATTTTCAAAATGGTGATGTGTTCACTAGTTTTCGAGATGTTAAAAAATATAAAGATACATGTTTTTATTACTTCGTCATACAAACTTCACTGGCTTCGTCACAACACACTTGTTTTTAAAGTTGCCAAAGTTAGATGGGAACATAGGAAAAATGTGAAACAGAGCTTCCAGTAGAAATGATTGAATGTATTTTTGTATACCTTAGAGTTTTTTTTAACTCTGTAATTTTCCTAACCCCGATAATCCGATAACAATTGCAAAGGTTTTTAATTCAATTTTTGAAAGAACTCAAATCGTTGCGCACGTTACAGAAATTAATATGCTAATTTTTTTTTTATTGTGAAAATTTTAATTTTTTTTTGCTTAAAATCAGAATATAAACTTGATTTAAAAATATAGAAAACTTAAAAAAAAATGTTTATTCTACTCACAATATATAAAAAACCTTATTTTCCGTTGCGCACGCTACAACGCATGGACCTTATATTTCATACCTAATTTACATTTTTCCAATATAGTAAACTGAAACTAAAGAAAATTAAATGAACAAAAATATGGCCTTTGATCGAACCATCTATATTAACACCAAATTAATGATATGATCACCTAAAAAAATGTTATTTCTTGTATAATCTTAAGGGACCTGAGGTAGGGTAGGATTTGGTATTATTTTCTGTATTAATGATCATCGAAATTGATTTTTTTTCTTTTATTTATAAAATTAAACATCTAGTCTAATATTTCATTGAAAAAAAATTAAGTTAGATTAATTTGAAAATTTTTTGCTTGGTAGAATGTTTCTGGGATTAGCCCATATACGCTTTTAAAATTTTTTAATTTTTTATTTAAGTTCATAAAACGTACGCTTAAAAACTAGACTGACTGTAACAACACTTCGCACGTACATACAAAACCACAAATTATATGATTGTCTGTTGATTTATAATAAGAATAAATAAATCAGTACCAAAGGCTTATTTGTGTGACATTCATCTTTTTCCACAGCAACTAAGAGTAATAATAATGAGTTTTAATCTTTTTTACATTTTATTCTTAATAAATTTGTTTTTAAACGCAAAAAGTGCTTCGTCCTCAATCAGAAATCAGCAATTAAACAAAGTTCCGGTATGTTTTTGTGCTTTTAAATAATAAAAAAACAAATAAATTTATTTCTCTTATCGCATTTTAGTTACGGGAACGCGTTAAAAAATCACATAATTTTGATACAGTTTTAAAGCCACTCGATCATTGCAAGAATGACGAACGCCATAAGGTAGAATTTCCTGTATGGAACGATGCTAAAGGGGAATATATTGCGGAAAATGAAGACTCATAAAATGATATTTGTCTCAATTGTTAATGTTCTATTTTAAATAAATTTCGTATTAAATAAAGCAAGTCTTAATCCAATGGATCACAAATAAAACTCTAATATTCTTAAAGCCAATGATAAATTCAAACAAATTCCATCAATAACATTAAACAAATGTTCCAAAACTAAAACAAAGCCATGAAAGAGCGTTATAATTTTAAACACCTGCCACCCACAAATTGGGTGTAGAATTATATGGAAAATATACATATTTTTAAATGCGCCTTATATAGAAGCATGGTATGTCACCCCAATTGAATTTTTAATTTTAATATAGACTTGCCTTTGCATTCGAAACTCTGCGTAGCCGAGAGAATTCGACTGAAATGTACAACGAAGCCTTGTGTACTGGCTCTAGACTCTCCATTGAAAAAGGAAACACTGAATGTATGCCAACTAAATTTTCATCATAGCAGAGCAGCTCTTGATTATTCTGAATAACATATGGGGGGTTTACACACACCGCTCCCAAATAGAATAGAATACTTTTTCAACTTTAAGGGTATGTTTTTACATTTTTGGAGTTTATGAGTCTAAAAACGCAAAATTAGGCCTTATCGCTCCTAATTAAGATAAACAATCATATAGAGGGCAAAAAAGTACTTTTTCAGTTATTAGTGTAATTTTTAGTATTGTTTGAGTTTCTAAGTCTGTCATGTAATAGTAGGGCCTGTCGCTCCTTATTAGGCTAGAAAATTATATAGGGGCCAAAAGAGTACTTTTTCAACTTTGAGGGCACTTTTTTATATGTTTTGAGTTTATGAGTTCAGAAATGCAAGATTAGAGCCTATTGATCCTGATTGAACTAGAAAATCATATAAAATTTACTCAATAAGCTTTTATGGTACTTTTTAACATTTTTATACTTAACGTATCAAAAGATATGATTTAAGGAACTGTTGACAAGGAATGAAATATAAAACCATAAAAGAGGCGGAAAAGGTACTTTTAAACTTATAACCAAATCATCTCCATTAGCATAAGTATATAAATACTTTGTTACCTCAATTGGCTTATAAAATTATTAAGTATGTAAACATAGACGCAAAATTATTGCATCGGCGACAAAAGTGGAAAAACTATACAAAAGGTACGGAAAATGACAATTTGTAGATATTAAAGATTGTAAATTTTCAATGTTATCCTTTCTGAATTAAAAATATTTCCACAATAACTTAAATTTAAATAGCAAAACAAAATGTTTATACATATTATAACATTTAAAATTGGACCAAACCAACACACTTCCGCAACTGTGACTTTCCGCCTTGCTGTGTACTTCTGGTTGTGTCTTATGTTTCATTGTCTCATTGTGATATTACCCAAAAAATTCAATTCATCACTTTAAAAGGCATTTTTCCAAAAAACATACAAGAATTTTCTCGGTCTTATTTAGGTTATCTACGTTTTCTAGGTGTTATTTTAGCTCCCTATTATTAGAAAACGGAAATGTTTTTTTTTTGATACCATTTAAGTTACCATTTAGTTGCTATAAGAAGTAATTTAACAAAATGCTCTGAGCAATCAGGGACAAGTTTTTGAGACAGTGGAAGAAAACCATCAACGACTGTAACTTTGTACCATAAAATTTGGAATGTAGAAATAAGACGACATTAAACAATAAATTTGCATTGAAATTTGCAACTGGTAGAGTAAAAAAGTCATTGGTTTTATGATGCTATGTGAGTTTAAATATTTGGATGTCAAATTTCTTATCTGCATACTTGTAAAACAAAACGATTAACAGTGGACTTTTGAAACATTTAAAAGTATACTATACTTGCTTTAGCTATTCAGGAATTTAATACAAATGTTATTATGTGTTTTATAAACAGTACATGTGAAATAAAGAACAGAACGGTGCAAACAAAATTCAATTTTTATTTTAAAGAGGTTAAATAAAGCTACTGTAACATAATAATTTAAAAATTATCATATTTTCTATATAAAAGCATCAAAATGTATGATGGGTCTGGTCAGACACATGTGTTAGGAATGTGAAAATCGAAACATGTTTATGACGAAGGGTTAAGTTAATATTATTCTCAGACATTCGCCACTTATTCATTATTAAGAATATCAAAAAGTGGGATATGTAAGTATGTGGGTTTCATATAATTCATTAATCTAAATTATAAGGATTAAAGATTGTAATAACGTGTGTTATTATAAAAAGCAAAATCTATGGGACAGATTTTGCTTGTTATAATTACTCAGCACAAATGGTGAGTAATTAGAAATAGGGTTAAATAAGGGAAGAGAAAATTTAGAATTAATGTTCGTTCCTTAAAGTAGATATTGGGTACGAGCTTACCTAATATTTGGGTTCTGATGCAAAACCACAGTAATTTAAAGACTTAAACCGTTTTAATTACCGGTTAAAAAAAGCTTTTTCTTCCATTTTCGAAGTTAAAGATAAACAAAAACCGCAATTTAACCCAGAACTTTACAATAATTAATTCTTATATTAATTAAACATAATGAATATAAAAAATTATATAAATATAAAAAATATGAAATCTAGGTTTTTTAGTATATAATTTTGGTTTGTCCAAAGTTACTTTGGACAAAGATGTTCACATTGAACTCTATTTTTCAAACGAATTTTAATAGAATTTGTTACTGAAAATACTTTTTTCTTATTCCTATGTTAATTAGATGGAAAATAGTTTAAAAAAAATTAAAAACCATGTCCTAAAAAATAGCTAACAAAATCGCTCACTCTTTTATAAATTGCCACTTTGTCAAATCATAAATAAGGATGTCATTAATTTATGTTTATAAAAGTCAGTGTTCCCATTAAATAAATGGATAAAAGCGTCAAGTGCATTGTAAAAACGAGTAAAAAGGGTAAAAAGCGCCAAGAGATAACAATAAAATTTTTAGCAAAAATTTACAAAATATGTTTCATAGGTTTGCAAAAAAAAAATTGAAAATCGAAACACATTGTTTTTATCAATTTATTTAATTCAGGAGTAAGCAAAAACTTAAAACAAAATAAAAATTTAACATTAAGGTAACATTTTCTAGAAAACCAATTTCAATTTTATCTTTTGAAAGTTTGATTTGCATTAATTTTTAGGTAAACACTTGAGGGTAATTTTTATGTAATTGCAAAAACAAACTCTTTCTTGTTTTAGACCGTATTTAATATGCAAAAATGAATTGGCTGAGTTTAAAGAAAGTCAATTTCTAATCTAAATGTTCTTTCGGCTTCGGAATTTGTGTAAGGAAACTAAGGTATACGAATTACAAAGTTAGCAAGTTCATAAGAAGGATTTTCCTCTTAAAGAATTTTCAAAATTGTACACTTCAAACCAAAATTCATTAGTTTTTCCATATTTTTTTGATTTTTGAAACGCAAGATTGTTTAAGTAAATTTATATTTTATTTGTTAGAGGCGAATTACTAATACGATTTGTTTCGAAATCAATAACATCCGCTTCCTTATTTTTTAAAAATATTATCTACACTTAATATTAATATTTTTTGTTGCAGTTTAAAGTTAAAGAGTCAATATTTTTTGTAGCAATTTAAAATTTGTAGGAAGTTGTGCTTAGTTTAAGTACAAATTGTTTTTTAAACTCTATTAAATCTATTAAATTAATAAGTAACGCACATAAAAAAATGCAAAAGCGCCACAAAGTACACTTTTTTAAAAAATGGTATTCGGAAAAAATAAAAAAAATAGAAACAGCAAAATGGAAACACTGCACTATGGTTTCAACGACCACTTTTCTTGGCCAAA
>NDXZ01016213.1:0-22631 GCA_003055125.1 Paykullia maculata
TATATGTAGCTACAGTTTTTCCGGCAAGAAATAAAAACTTTATTGTTGTAAAGAACTGTTGTTTATTAAACAGTGGCCAAAAAAAAATTTCATTCAATGTCAAAAATTAAAATAAAATAGGAAAGTATAATATTTTGAAGACAATATGTACTGGAATATTAAAAAAACACCTCTAGAAGTTTGACAGGCGTATGGCTCTTACCATTTTTAGAAATTTTTTCAAACACGTATGATTTTCCATTGTTTTAGGGTTGTGTGCCTTTTCATTTTATTTGAAGTGGGATAGTTTAGACATAAAATGTAATGAAAAAAAAAATTCTATCTGATTTTTTGATAATCAGAATAAAAAGCATTTAATTTTTCTTTTACAAAGTCCAATAAAAATCTAACAATTTGTAAAACAATATGAAGCCACCTAATATGTTGTAAATCTTTTGTTTAGGATAGTAAATGCAAATTTATATGTATATGTTGCTATGACTATACCCATGTGCCTTAATATCGGATTTTTCAAATTGTAGTAAACGGCTTAGTTAATAATAAAATACTTTTTTTTTTATTTGTGTTCTCGAACCAAATATTTTGTTTTATGCTTCTTTATAATAAACCTAAAAGTCTAATGTGGTTCAGCAGAAATCAAAAAAACAATCAAATAAATAAAAATAGTCCGACCTGTCACTCACTGCAATCGAAGTGATTTTTATTCTGTAGTTCTTAACCCATTTGTTTTGTGTGCTTCTATCTTGATCAACTGCTTAAACCTTCTTCAACATGTTAAAAGCTTCTTATAAAGATAAAAGATATAAAGATTTGACATCAAAATATGCTAATGATAAAAGGGTTTCTTAAGTAAACTTCAAATTAATTAAATAAAAAAAACGAAAGGATTTTTAAACTAGCAAAATGCACATTTTATTAATTAAAACAAATTTGAGATCTATTTCTATAAAATTGAATGTGTGTGTATATTTTTATCAGAAAATAATTATTTATCAAAAATTAAATTCACATTTTTTATCATTCACTGTACTTTCAATCGAGAGTTGTCATAAGAGATTGTGTGTGTGTGTGTGTAAATAATCTTTTTTGTATTGAAAGTTCGCTCTCTTAATAGATGCTTTGACTTCGCCCAAAATAAAGGAAAAAATATGGGAAAAAAACAACAACTTTACAATTCATCACAACAACAAAAACATCAATCTACAAAAGATAATGATTTTGTTTTTCTTGACTTTCTTGTTGTTATAGTCGTAATTGATGTATAACACACGCACACATAAACACACTCATCTTCTTTAATATATGTGTATGTAGACATCTAATGACTTTACGCAATGCATCGTATGCACACACATACACATCTATACACTTATACCATCATTTAATCATTCATAGAACCAAATATTCTTTCATTCACCTTTCAATCCATTATTTTAGTTGAGTCTAGTAAAAAGGGCGAACAATGAAATGAAAAACAAAATTTACAAAAGGAAACCAACAAGAGAAACATTAGCTTTTCTTTGCCATTAAATTTTTGCAAACTCATGAACTGTTCTTAGTTCTTAATCGATATAAAAATTTGTATACATTAAAAAGAGGACTGAGTCGAATTTTATTAGTTATTAAAAACACAAAAGTCGATATATTTTTAAACCAACAACAACACTTGATAGAAGTCGCCAGCTTTTAATTTTGCATCTCCAAAATCATCGACATTTGCTTAGCATTAATGAGGTATGTGACAAACCCTTTTTTCACGAGTGACGGTTTGTTGCCCATATCATCACTTTAAATCGTTTGTGTTTAGCACAACGTATTAGACATAAATCAATCCAATCCAAGTCTGAATACTGGAATACTCTTTTCTATTTCCAAGATATCTTTCATCGATTTGCGACGATTCACACACATTTTAAATTATACTATAATCTATGTATGTGTGTGTGTGTATACTTACATAGCACGTACATACATATGTATGTACAGTGTACATTGTACACACATATATACATGTAGATTTGCACATTAATATCTATGTTTGTTTGTAAGTTTCATGCCATACAATAACAAGTATTGTCTGATTGGAAGCAAAAACATTTTGTAAATTGTTATAAATTCCTTTGTCATTCTTTCAATTGTTATTTTGTGTCATGTGGAGAGTATTCAATTCAATTGCTTGTCGATTTTATTTCTACTTTTTATAAAGTTTGCATTTTTAAATCTCAAGAGTCTTTTATTTTTGCGTTTAGAAAGAATTTTTTTTTTTGTTTCAGCTTTTGACAGAATTTGATTATTTTTTTCTTGTTTTGTTAAGCCAGTTTCTTTAAACAATCTTGTATATGTGTATATATGTAATTATATGTTGAGTTTAGTTGTGCTGTTAACACAAAAGTCAGTTTTATTGATAAACTGTAAATATGTGTGTTTTTGATAAAATCTTTTGAATTTCAAGCAACATAAAGGAAGTTTTAAATAAGATTATTTTAAAGAAAAATTGTTTATTGTTTTTTATTAACACCAATAAAGCTTAAACTGTTGAACAAGAAAGTCATATTCGATAAACTAAATACACTTCGTAAATATTATTTATATAATTATTCGATACAAAAAGGAAAATAATTTTTAATTGTTGTTTTGTACAGATATTTTAAAGCTTTCAACATTTTGTTTTTTACATACAAGCAGTTGTACTGTATCTTTACCGACTCAAGCTTACATTTTGGTGGGTGTTAAATGGAGAATTTTTTTATGTTACAAACTTACCTACCCACACCTTGTATTACTACTTATGGTTGTAAAGCGTGCGACAAGCAAGCGTGTAGTAAAAATATTTTCGTTTAATCAACACTTTTTTTTCCTGTTGTCGCTGTTATTAAATAATCACCAATATTGCTGTCACCAGCAGCATCGTCATAATTACACTTAATAGTAGTTGTAGTCACCGTTACCATTATTACTATGGCTTTTCAAAATTTCATCTAGAAATAAATATTGATGTGCTTGTTCCTTGTACATAAACACACACACAAGTACACCCACATCTATACAACACAAGTATTTATGTTTACAACAAGTAAAATTTGAGTGTCATGTTGATGATGTTGCAGCTGCAACATTTACAGAAGTAACAACCGACACGTTACTGTTTAACACTACTTAATTGAATTTTAATTAGTTTTTGTTGGAGAAACGACGTTTTGTAGAATAAAAAAAAAACAGAATTATCATAAAGTTTCGTCGCACAAATATTTGTCCAGATTTTGGTGCTAAGGAAACGCAAATAGAGATTTATGTTTTAACGTTAACATTAACTACTTAAGACTAAAACAGTTTAAAAAAATTACCTATAACGACTGAGAAGAAGAATTCAAATCAAAATTTGTTTAGAATTTTTGTTTTAACTTAATTCTATGCTTTAGCAATATTCAACATAATTTGTCTACGAGTTTCAAACTGTTATTAGATAATCCATAAAGTTAATATAGTCGTTTTAAGGCAGATAAACTAATAGCCTCTCTTCGTTTAAAATGTTAAAGTACCAAGACCTGCCGGTTTTGCATTATGAAGGATAAGACCTCAAAACACGTGCTGTGTCAATCCCCAGCTCTATGTGTTAGGAAATTACTTTTTTTAAGTGTTTTTAAAAAGTTTTAACTTAAAGTTAATTGCAGAGTTTTCACTTTTATTTCCATATTCACATGATTATTCTACAGCGTTTATTTCCCAAACCAAATTCATTTTGGAAAAAGTACAAAAGTAAAAACAATCTCACCACTATAACCTTCTGTGCGTAGGCGCTATCCCATGTATGAATTTTTGTTGATTTCTTTTTTTTTTTTTTTTTTTTAATTCAATGACAGGGGTACATTTTGAAACTTAAGTTCATTCAGCGAAAACACTGGATTTTCTGTGGTCATTAACTGTAAACTGCTACGCCTACGCACGTACTGCTACGACCATACAGTAGATCTAAATCCCAATGTAAACTTCTTCAATTTAAAGTTTGAAATATTCTAAGTCCTGTGAACGCTAAAAAACCAACTCGGTTACTTTTGGTCACATTGATGAATTTGAAGTTTTTTTTTGGATTACGTATGTTTGTTAATAATTTGTTATACTTTGAGTTTGTCTATCATACTTAACGAAGTTAATTTTTCCTTGAATTGTCGCACTTATTAAAAAACTAATTTAATTTTGAAAAATGTATCATTTTTGGTTGCAGTTTGATTTACAATTTGTGTAATTTGGTATTAGTTGATGAATAAAAAAAAAACAAGAGACTTAACGACACCGGGAAATAATTGTGGGCACCACATGTTGTTTACAGAGATTCACCTTAAGCAGCCAATAAAAATCTACCTGAAAATAAGACATAATATTTACTAGGAAATCTTCATAACTAAAAGGGCTTACCGTATAATTTAAACAAATAGCCTGTTTCACTCTTTATTCGATATTATTTATTTAAGCTTTAAATAATGGTGGTTATGGTTCTAGCATTAAATTTTTTTTTTAACTTATAGAATGCATTGATTTTCTCTGTGATGTATGTAACCTATTAACTCTTAAGTTTTAAGGTTAAAAATTAATTTAAGGTCTCTAGTCGCATCGGTTCTAAAGCAAAATAAATATCACATTAATGTTTTTTATATTTTTTTCTTGCTTCTACCATTTTCTTTTTTATATTTAAGCAAAAAAATTTTAGCTATGAAAGCAAAATTACCACTATATTAAATTTCAATTATATAATCGCAATCACATAAGCACATACAGACAAACCGTACGCACGAATACACACTTTGGTTTTATTACTGTTTTTTCACTGACACATAACAAAAGCAACAGCTCAAACGGAAGCAAACAAAAAAAAATCAGCTGACACCACAAATCTTTTGTTTGCATTATTTTTGGTATTCGTCTGCTTTTTTCAAAATCGCATTTAACAATATTTAACGAACAAAATGACAGAAAAACTATAGTTATTTGCTTTTTTGTTCAACATTTTGATTACGTCAGCTGAATACTGATAATGATCAGTATTTAGGTAGACAAAAGTGAGGGCTTTAAAGACATTTTTACATACAAACAAATATTGTACATATTAATAAAGAAGTATTTAATGTAGGTAAAAGTACTTCAAAATTATCTACTTTTTCGGAACCGACTTTTTCTATATTAATTTTGATGTAAAAAACACAAATTAATTCCCATTAACATATTAATCATACCACTTGTAGTCCGTTTTATGATTAGAAATTTTTGGAATAAAACTGAATTAAAATTTTTCACGAATTATTTATTTATTAAAGCTTGAGATCTTTTTATATAAAATAGTTTTTTTTTTATTTTTTATAAAAAATAAATTAAAACTATTTTATAAAAAAAGAGCTCAACCTTAAATAAATAATTCGTGAAAATCATATTAAAAAGGTCAATAAACTAGAATATTTTACTTAATTAAAATTATAAATAAAAATATGTTAAAAAAACCCAAATATATTGCAAACTAATAAAGCCAATTTATTATAACATTTCTCTAAATATTTTAAATTTTTTATTACTTTTTTTCCTAAACCTTTTCAAAAGTCTGACAAACATTTATAGGATGATCGTAAATAACCCAAATTTATTTATAAATTCCCAACTGATTGACATGTTGTCAGTAGGTTTAGGAAAAATCCCAGAAAAATTCCTCTAATTTAAACAGTATGACACGTTTCAACTCAACAATACTAAAAAATACAAACATACACACACTCATACACCCGGAGATACATAAACATGTTTTATTTTAGCAATAAGAATTACTCGACCTGTTTAAGTATTTTCGACTGGTGTTTTATATCCATTACTGTAATTTACTATTTACTATTAAATTCGTATTGCTCAGACTTGTATGTACTTGGTTTCAGCAGAAGCATCCGCATGTCATATTTGAGGCACGCACAAAAGTCAGTAATGGTTGTGCCAATTCAGGCAATCTGGATTCATGGCGTCTCTCACGACGCACAAAACACTTATCAGCTGGTATTATTGATGAAGTACATCCAAATGGTGCCGGTCGCTATAAACGTGATGTCCGCGAGGCAACCAAATATATTGAAACTGCCATAATTGTAGACAAAGCCATGTTTGATAAACGTAATGGTAGCACGCGTGCCGAAGTTATACACGATGCCATACAAGTGGCCAATATTGCTGATTTGGTAAGTAAAATTGATTATATTTGTGTTTATATATTCTCTTATAAAAATTAACTTAATTTAGGACTTACTTAAATATATCTAAGGAATTAAATTTGTGCGAAGAAACTTTATCTTTAGAAATCTTAAGAATTTTTTGTTTGTTTTTAATGAAAAATTTTGTTTTAGGTCAATTTTACTTTATTATTGTTTGATTTAGTAGTTTTTTTTAAAGTAAAGGGTGTCTTAAAATTAGAATGATAAAAAGATATTTTTTTATTTAATTTATTTTCATTACTCTCTTAGAGGTTTTGTTTTATATAAAACTAAATGGATAAGGTTAAATATGGGCAATATTGTAGAGCAAATGATTGCCACTGCTTTGTGGTTATTGACATCGTATTGAAACTAAATATTTTCTTTCACATACAGTTTACCAATTAAAACGCTCTATTTTTATTCATGTATTAACTTTTTCAGCTTTTAAATTAAGCAGCTAAAATTTCTTAGTTTCTTGACTGGCAGCAGTTTTTCATAAATTGCAGAAAATTTAAATCCTTTATTAATATTGGCTTTACCCTTTATAACTATTTTTGAGTTTATTTTCAAATATCAGCCAACAATATATTTTACAAAAAAAAATCACAAAACCTTCTCTTTTATTTTAGTCTCACCACAGGAGGCTTTAAATCTTTTAAATTCAAAGCATAAATCTTAAGTTTTGCAAAACAAACTTACAGCATACAAATCTATTTACCTTCTCCTTTTCCCAACTCTAAGACTAAAAACGTACTAACCAACTTACAATTGTAATTACAAACACTTGCATATATTTTAATGTTTGTTAAACCTACAATGGTTAGGTAGGAGAAATAGTGTTTTGAATAAATTATTTAAATTAAAAGCTGTTAATTTTACGATTGCACGATTGCTGAAAAAAGGAAACAGTAAGGAACATAACAAACCGGAACAGGTTAAAAATAAATGACAAAAGTCGATTAAAAAAAGCGGGATGTAGAGCTTTTGTTATCTATAGCGAATACAAATTAACGAAAAGAAATTTTATCATATTCTGAATTGTTTTACTATGAAACGAACATTTAAATTAGAGTTACAACACTTAAGCTTCAGAAAGTATCAGATAGAAACGCTTTAAAGAATGTTGAATCCAAAAAAAACATTTTTGTTTTTTTTTCAACGATTTATTTATTTTTCTGGATATGCTTCTAAAAACTTAAAACTTTAAGGTCTATATCTGGTGCTTATACTAGATCTTAGTAGAATTTTAAAATTTTTTGTAAAAAATTATAAGAACTGGATTATTTTTCCGAAAAAAATTTAATAAATCAAAAAATGTAATTAGACAAGAATAGTTCTGAAATATTAAATAATGAAAAAATAAATCAGAATTAAAAAAATATTGGAAGTATTTTTTCAATGGTTTTATATGTTATCCAAAGTATTTAAATATAGACAACTTAACTGTGTGCTCCACAACTCAATAAAAAAAACAAAAATTAAATTTTCAACTTTTCATCAGGAGATTTTGCTTAAAGCCGAATATAACAAAAGTTCGTTATTTAGCTTTTTTTATTATTTAAACGGCCCCATAAAGCTAGAAAGCAAAAACTGCAGGCAAGACAAGGGACAACAAAATGACAACAACACATTAATGAGAGTCACGTGGCAGTAAATATGTTAGGAAGGATGTAAGCCGGTATAATTTCCTCCAACAACATTTTCTTGAATCTTACATAACAAGTTTATATGCCAAAGCCGTAAAACATTTAAATTAGGAAACACATTAGAGATCAAATATAAGAATAAATTAAAAAAAAATACAACGCAAGGACAAAGTTTGGAGCAGAAATGCAGTCCGTTCTTGGTTAGTTTTTAAATATTGTTGTAAAGATATAAATTTATGAACAATTTTTGAAAACCATCAATGTGGTAAAAGCAATTTCCCTGATATGCCAATTCATTTATTATACTCTCCTATTGACTTTAGTAAAGCAAAACAATAGAAGAAATCTAGGATAAAGTTAAGAACAGTCTATATTACATATGCATTACCTACAAACACCTATTTTGTTTCTTCTAAACGGTTCTTTTAGGATTATAATTTGTCTCCCTTACTTTAAGGTATAATGTTACGCACTTGATTCCAGAAAATCAAAGGCTTAAATCGGAAAATGAAATAACAAATCCAGAAATGAAATGTGTTTTTTATACAATGAACTAACTAATATTGTTGAAGCTTAGATATGAAATATATTCTACACTTGCCTAATAATTTGTATCTAAACCAAGTCAGTCGTGACTGTTCGTATAAAGCAAAAGGCATAAAAATCTTTTTATTTTAGTTGCTTTGCTTAACCAAACACACACTGAGGAACAAATATACTCATAGGACTAGAGCAAGATAGTGTCACATGTAGAAGCAACACAAACATACATACATTATATTTAAACGTTTCTTTTTCCTTATTTTTTTTTAAGCACACACACACTTGCATATATATATATGTATACACGTATACAAATATACTTTTAACTTTTGTTTCAATGGTTGGCAAAAGCACTTCCGGGTTTTCTTTCACTTTGCTATTAGTTTAGTTTAGTTTAATGTTATAGCCTACCATGAACGCAACCCAACAGAAAGAAGTGTAGTTGTGTTTTAATAAATACTTTAAAAAGTCTTTTCATACTTACACTAAAATTTCTAAATGCGTGTTAAAGAAGAACGCAATAAAAAAAGAACTTTAATACAAGCAAACTTTAAGGAAACCCTTTTAATTTTTTGGTTGATTTTTTTTTTCAAAGGGCTTTTAAAGTTTTTTATTGTTTTTTTTTACCGCCACCTGAAAGAGTTGGTCCTTTAAAAAAACTCCTGCCATTTACATACTTGATCCCCTTTTGTAAGTTTAGGAAGGGGTTTATATAATTAGTCTTATTTATTAATTAACATTTTATACCCTTTTTTTAACACTTCAACTTGTTTACCCTTTATGTGTTTTAATTGTGTAATTTCGCCATGGCTTATTTTTTAAATTTTTTATTTTCTAATTTGGCAAAAACGAAAAAATTATTATTCGTATTTTTTTTTAAATGTTTTTCATTAATGCCTCAAAGTGGTATAAAATTAAAAATCCTCAACCATATTTATATTAGAAGCTGCACTCAAGCACACACATAATTATTTTGTACACATTTTTTTCATTTTTCTCAAGGTTTTGTCCTGCGGCTTTTATTTGTTATTCGAATAAAAAAATGTTTCTTCTTTTTAAAAATTTTTTTGTTTATTTGTAAATTAAAATGCAAGTGAGTAAATTAGTTTCGTTAGAAACACAACAAACAATAATCGTCGCTTTTGCCGTATTTGTACATCGATTAAGAGCCTTAAACAAAATTCATGAAAAGAAAATAATAATTACGAAATGTTTTTGTTTGCACTTTTCAAAATTCTAAAAATGTTTGTTTAATTTTAAACATTTTTTTCTCCCAACTTTGTATTTGAAATTGCTTTATAAACCCTAACTTGTTTAAATAAATATAAAGGAAATAAAACAAATGATTTAAAAGCTTTTTAAGTATAAGTAAATTAACTCACGTACATACAAACATATGTTTTTATGTATCAAATAATCATTGTAAAAATAATTGAAAATATGGTGTTTAAAAGCACACATGTGCATTTAATAGACAGATAAATCTTATTACGAAAAAAACAAATCATTTCGCACACTCATTTTCAAACACTTAAGCAAACTTCATGTATGTAGCTGCTATAAAAAATAAGAAATTTTTTGTTCTTGCATACAAGTATCTATGATAAATGGGCTTGGATGTGTTTGCAAGTTTAGTTGTTTTTCAATTTGATATATACATACATATGCGTATGTGTGCCAGGAAAAAATATCACAATTTTTTTTTTTTCGAAGTAAACAATAACAATTAAATACAACAAAAGCTCAATAGTATTACTTACATACACACACTCTTTCTCCCACTCAATAGAGAATAGTCAAAAAATAAAAACCAAAAGAAAAACAAACAAAAAACGTAGAAATAGAAAAATAAAATGAAACATAACTGTAAAATGCAATATAACACACAGTCCGTAACAATAACAACAAAACACAGACAAAAAATATTTAGTCTAAAGATTTAAATTTTTTAACCCATAACATGCATACGTTTTGTACTTTAAATACTTAGCAAAACCTGGCTAATGACTTGCTCTTACTCAATAACATAATTTTCAATGAGTACAACATACCATATGCATTACTTAGAAGCAGTTTTCTAATAACAAGATTATATTGTGAAACGTAATAATTTATATGACTGGAAAAAATTGTTAGAAACTACATAAATTAACTATTGTAATTCTCATTTGGTATAACATACTTTAAGTATAAGTAAACACATTTTCCACGGAAGTTTATGAATTTCATGACGGTTTTCAAATCGAGTCTAAAGGTTTTTTCGATGTTTTTCTGTGCGAAGTAACAAACCTTAGTTTTGTTCTTAGGAAGACGAATATAATAAATTATTGATAATGAGTTCTGTCAGTCCATACAATCAATTGGATATTTAACTTATTAAAAGCAAGTAGTTATATTATTGTTGATATTATTCATGATTTATAATCTAACAGTCTGCTTTACTTGTAGATAGTAAGTAGTTACATAATGACATTAAACTAATGAATTCACAAAATCCCTATTTGTAAGCGAGTGAGGTAAAAATAAATAAGTTCCGTTTTTGTAAGCGGGCGGGATAACTACTTGCCTTCAATGACGTATGAAAAGGTAAGTAGTGCAGCTACTGCATTTTTAACATTTTAACTCATTACAAAGCAATGCAAGTCTTTGCTGGGTAGAAATACTATCATCCAAAAGCAATCCGTTGAAAAACTACAATTAACCATCAAATATTTGCTAAAGATTTGCATACTTTTATTTGATTTACACCATAAGTTTTACAAAATGTTAAAAGGTATCAACACTGCATTAGTAAAATGCAAAGCCTTTAATCCCATTTGTCCATTGTATTATTCCATAAATAATCCATGTACTTTATGACTCAAAAAGAAATAAAAATCTTGCATAAACTTGTCGACTTAGCTCATCTTAAGAATCAACTTGCAAAGTTATAAACAAAGTGGAGGAATATCATTTAATTGGGCTTAGCAGTTTGGCCATTAGATTGTATTCCACAGACAAAAGTACATACATGCAGACTAACAGACAATGAGACGAATCGACACAGAAAGTCTCTTTTATTGGCAATATATTTCTACTGTTAAGCTTTATATGCGAAATGTAAATTTATATAAACCTCTGGTGGTGGCTAAATAAGAAACAATAGCTCTTATGTTATTTCTTTGTTAAAAATATGTAAATTATTTTTGAGATCCCTTATTTTAACATGAAAACAAAATAATTATAATTTTTAAAGTAAGCAAAATGTAAAAGTATTTCTGCTGACTAAACAAAAAGTCTCAAATCTGGTCATAAATCATTTAAAGAAAATTTTAATACCAAATAAAACAAAACAAAACTAAAACCATATTTTTAAAATATAAATCCTATGTAATGAAACTTTGCATTAATTATTTCTAATCCAAAGGAATATTGTAAAAAATAAATTGACTTAATTTTGAAAAACGAGCAAATTTTCTATAACGAATTATGCCTTGCAAAACTTAACAGTTTCGATTACTTATGTCTTCATTTAACTTCAAGTCTTATATTGTTTGCTCTTTTTTGCTTTAGCCACTTTTTCTTCCCTCTAACAAATCCCAGTTATAAATAGCTTTTGTAACAAGATTTTATCTTAGTTTTATATATATTTTTGTATTTATTTATAAATGCATGTACATCTGTTATCAAATATCTAGTAAAATAAAAAAATGCCTGGCCATCTTCAACGGATCATCGTGGTAACGATTCATTATAACATTTGTTTAAGCAAACTACAAGTCACTTAGCCTTAAATGCAATTTTATCTGGCCTTCCTCTGCACACAAACACATACACAGACACAAGTATTTAAAGTCCAAATATTTCCTCATGTAAGCAAGAGCATTTGTTTTAGTAATTAGTGAGTATGATAAGAGGGGAGTGAGGAGCTAAACTAACTAATTCATTCTAAGTATCGGGCTATTAAGACTTTTTCATGCAATAATTTTTGCAAATCACCCCCTTTCTCATTTTCATCCGTTTGGTTGCTGCCTGTATTTTTGTTGAAACAATTTAAAGTAGCATCTTAACATTCAACTCATATTGCAACATTTTCTATCTTATACACTACATGCTATAAATTCTTGTGATATTGTTGTCTTTCGTTTCGTTTTTGAGGTTCTGTTGGTAGCCCAAGCTAATGAATCATGTCTGTTTGTGTCAAAACGCATTTTCATCTCATGAATTTTCATAAGACCTACTCACAACTTTTCTATTCCATGCAACGGCATCACAAAAATATTCGAGTTAAACTTTTATTTATTCTATTTATTTCATTTATTTATTTTATTAATTTTGTTTCAAGTTTTTGTATAAAAAATATTTTGGCAATTTTTAATAGAAAATAAAAGGTTTTTTTAAGTTTATCTATAAAGCGAACATATCTTGTTTAAATATTTTTCAATTTGTATTTAATTTAAGTTTTAAAAAATGTTTAAGGCAAATACTTTGTAACCGCTGCTTTAGTTACATTGGAAAACATTGCTTCAGTGTGGCAGACAGAAAAGATTTATCCAAGAATAGCAACAATTCATTCATTTTGGATTTTCATTTAATCTTCAAAAGACTTAGTTTAAATATATAACAAGTAATTTCTATTATTTTTCTACTTTTTTTTTGTAATTTTATTCTCTTCCTTTGTACTTAATTTTAATTGAAATGTTCCCTTTTCGTGAGATTTTACTATAAAAGGAAAATAAATTGAATCTGAAATATTATAGATAATTAAGTAGTTCGTAAGAGGGAGAAGTGGTAGCAAAATAAAAAGTAAACAGATACGAAATATCTTCAAACACATAATCTCTTTAACGTAATATATCTTCATTAAGTAAAGTGGTAGCAGACAAAAGGGAACAAACAGGATTATCTTTTTAAATAGTCCCAAAATTATTTAAATTTCTAAAGGTTTTTTAAATAATTATGTTGTTTTTCATCTCTTTTATAGTACTTTCGCACCTTAAACACCCGTGTTTCGGTGGTGTATGTTGAGACATGGGGCAAAAATCAGGCTGTCATTGATGGCAGCAAGGATATTAGTAAAGCCATATCAAATTTAAATGACTATACATCCAGAAATCTTTTTCAAGTGGAACGTGATACAACGCAACTGTTAACGTAAGTATTAAAAAATTTTTAGTTTTATTTTAATAATTGATTTATTCTTAACAAATAGAAAAATATTCTTCCACTGAAGTAAATATTATTATTTTATTATCAAAGAAATTTGGTTTTAGAGTGTTTTAATGTTCATATAAAACTTAAGAAGATTTATTTTCGTAAGCAATTTTTGAAATCTATGTAAAGAGCTTAAGAAATTTTCATGACAAGGCTAAAGAATTTGTCGTTAATAAGTTGTGAAGTAAATTAAAATATTACTTTTAAATTGCAACATTTTTTCTTTGAAATAAATCTTTTTCTTAATATTTTTTATTTCTTTCCATAAGACTTTCTTTAAATAGTTGTGTTCTCAGAATCTAGCCTATTAAACAAGCACCGGTTAACAAGTTTTTAAGTTAAAAAAACCAACCGATTCCAGGAACTCTAACGGTGGAGAAAAGGCTGATTATTTTTTCAAAATATGTTGTTTATTTTTTTTGCTAAAATTTTTATTTATTTAAGTATTGGTAGTCGTTAGCTGACACAGTTTTCCATATTTAGAGGTGAAAACATTTTAAGTCAATTAATTGGTGACTTTGATTGAAGTAAATCGCATTTAAATCAGGTAATTTTGCATTAAAAAAACTAATAGTCTAGACTTTAATGTAGGTTAAATTAAGCCTTTTATACACTGTTAACAAAAAGTTTTCACCAATATAACACCAAGCGTATGAGCGTTATCATTGTACCAATAATGCTCATACGCTCATACGGTAATATTTTCTATATTTTGTTTATAATATAATATTTTTGTTGTAATATTCCAACGAGATTTAAGAAATACCTTAGCGCAACATAAATTTTGCTTTTATGTTGATGATGCTTGTTGACTGTTCCTCAAATATTATGATATTTATTTCCCCTTGCCAGCCAAAATCCGATGCACTGGGGCATTTTCTTAATGGTGTATGACATCTTTTGGCCTCCGTTTTGTGGCACTCAATTTTCTTGCTTTTAAATAAATCGTTATGTTTTAAAATATCTTAAATAATAAAACTTGATTGTCCTACATTTTTGCAGTTACGCGTTATAGCTTTTATAGTTAGACAAAGAGACGTGACCTAATTTAACAATTTGATGCACAAATTTTTTCAGTTGCGCTGATTTCATTAAATTTCATCATTCCCGTATGTTCTTACATTCGAAAAGTATACGTCCATTACAGGAACTTCTTAAATCATAAAAAATTAAGCAAATATATATGAATATGTGTACTTTATGATATTTCTATTTGATGTGTTTTAAACAGTATAACAAACTAAAAATATTTATAGTTTTTTTTTTTTTTTTTTTTTTTTTTTTNTTTTTTGTAAAAATGGTTGAAAAAACCAAGCCTTTGAAAGATTTAAGCGTTAATAAAATAAGCTAAAGCAAAAAAATGAGGATTGCGTTCAACCAACATGCAAATGTTAAACAAACGCGAAATTAATATAAAGCATATACAAATGTCTATGTTTATAAAGGAAATACAAAATAAAAAAGCTAAAAACGAAAGCTGAAAAAAAACGACTGAAATTCTAAAACCAGTAAATTGGAGCCCACTTTAGCTTACACAGTCATATTAAAATGAAAAATTATACACAACAATACAAACCTACCGAAACATATGCAAAACTCTATTAAGCTATTTTTACAGTCTCGTACATGTATTTCACACAACATTACTAATATTCTTATTGCCGTTATGTTGTGTATGTGTTGTTGTTGTTGTGTAGATATACATATATATGTGTTGTTTTTTTCGTAACAAACTGCAAAAAGAAACATATCTTTTTTCTTTACACTTTTATTTATCGTTTGAGTTAGTGGCAAAAAAATCTCTTTGAAGTTCGCTTGTTGAACAGAAATACAAATGTAAATATGAACTTGTATGTGAGTAAAAACAAACTCAGACACACACACATATATACATATGTATGTATGTACATCTGAAAGCAATTTAAATGAAAATTCTTTCCATGAAATTCATATTTTAAAAATACAAATTTTCATAAATAAAACTGATGAACAGCATCGCAACTCCAGTTTATAAGAAACCAACCAAAAAATAATTAACCATATTTTATTACATTTTTGCAATATTGACAGCAAAATAAAAACTTAGTCAACTATATACAATCCAAATAGTTCTTGTTAATTATTGAGTTTATGAAAAAATAAAAAATTACGTAATATGAACTACTTCAGTTCAAATGTCTAGCATTAACTATTAAATCATGACGGTGATTGTTCTTTTTTTTAAATATTGTAAAGAATCCCTTTTTGGTGAATTAAAAATTTTCTAAACTAGCCAATAGTCGGCTGCAACCCAATACATTTTATTCAACATTAAATTAACGGATTCAAAATAAGAAATCACCAGGATAAATGCTTGGACTTTTAGGGGTTCCTATATTAGAAAAATATATGTATAACTGCATAACAGTTGAATAAATGTTAGCGAAATTATTTTCCCTGGCAACTTAAAAAATCTGTTGGTAAAAAAAATATCAGCCAACTATTGCCAACACATTCAGCAGGATAGACTATATTTCTAGCCATTTTGATGTAATTAGATGTATTATTTAGCTTTTTAAATCGTGTTTTTCGAAAAACTAATATATTTAAAGATATAGAGAAGAGAATTCCGCTATAAAAATATTTGCTCTATGAAATGCTGGTACTAGGGCTACTGAAATACAAATATAATATGATTATATTAACTTGAAAATTGAAAGCTTTATTCCGATTTAATTCCAATTCTAAAATAAGATTTATGTCATTGTGTCGCAATAAATATTTTTTAAAATTAAATACATATAGAAGAACAAACTTGTGTAAATATTTCCCTGCCTCTCATGTTAACTAAAAAATCGTAGATTTGCGTCAATGGTGGTTATTGGGTGCATAAAAGTTAATGATATAAAAATACTGTATATGTTTACATCATTATTATATATATTTGATATGAAATTGAAATTTTGTGAATTTTTATCTTTCTCTTGTAGCTCTATATTTATTATATTTGGTTGGTATTCATTCATTTTTGTCTGCATATGTATGGCTTTTGATATTTTGTTGTATATGTTCATATATGGTATATTCAATATTTTTAATATTACTTGCATTTGTTTAAATATCTACGTATGCACATATAAACCTTTACAAATACATACGTATTTATTTTAAATAAATGAACATCATTTTATTCAATCGTTCGACAAAGTGCAATATTTACAAACATACTTTTACTTTTGGGTGGAGTGTAGAATATTATAGTTCATATCACTTGAAAAATACACATCACATATGTATAAAGTTGCCTTTGCAGAAGCCTTTAAACAATATTTGTAAATGTAATGAAAAACGAAATATAATATTTTACTTCTTGGCTTATTTTCGGTTAATATCAAGTGCTCGATTTGTTGTGAAATAAGTTTATGTATACAATTTTTTATTTTGAATTAAATGTATGTATGTATGTATGTGGCATTCAAAGAAAAATTTCTGCTGTTATTTAAATAAATTGCATAAACTTGATTGTTGAAATATGTATGTATGTGAAAAAATAAATTGTTATTTCTTCTAGTTACATGTGTTGTGTTAATTTCAACCTTAATAAAATAGTTAATGCATTTATTTTCGCTTTATTAACACTTGTCGCGATTAGAAAAAAAAAACAAAAAAAGGGAAAATAAATTTATTGCCACTTTTACTAAACGACTCATATATTCTTATGAACGTTAATGTTGCACCATAAAATATGTTACATTTTATTACAAGAGAAAAAAAATAAAGAAAATATTTCTGAAACTCTAGCGCCTTTATAAGAAACCCCCTAAGTTAACATGAGTATAAGGGTGGTACCTAAAAACCTGTATAATATCATAAGAATGATTGTTAAAGTAACATAACACCAAACAAAAATATTTTGTATTCCATATTGCTTAAAAATATGGGCTTCATCTTGATATGTTTTTAAAAAAATAAAAATGTTTCTTTCTTAAAACACCCTCAGTTGCTCCATACAAATCGCCACCACCCTAAATAAGTTTATATAAATGTAGTTGTTAGGTACTTGTTACCCAATTACATTCATTACAATCTTACACAATTACAAATTGTAATTTTTTATTTTTATTACTATGTTAGTTGTAATAGTAAATATTTCAGTAACAATAAATATACTGACACTTTGTAAGTGAGGAAACAAATTATTAAATGTTATATCCTAAGAAATATAAAAATGGATACAAATTAAATTTTATTTCTAGTAGTTTTCGTGCTAGTTACTAGAAATAACATTCAAATGTCGATTTCCAAAATTTCATTGTAAGCCTACATAAATAGAAATATGTTTCTTAATTTCCGTTTTATTTTTCCATTTAGGGCTGTGAGTTAAATAGATCCTATTTACGAACAACATTAAAAGCGGCTTCACATTGTAATACTGAGTAATACAACATGTCAAAAACTCAAATAAAATGAGAAAGTATAATAGTGTGAAGACAATATGTAATGAAATGTCAAAAAATACGTATAGAAGTTTGACAGTAGTATGGCTCTCCCCATTTTTAGAAATTTTTCCAAACGCTGAGATTTTTCATTTTATTTTACAGCACACAAAAACAGAGTTATGATTTTATGCCAAAGACAAAAACAGAGTTGTGTGCAAAAATAATATAAACAGCTGTGTTGTGTAACTTTCCGTGTGTGATTATTTGAAGTGTGATAGTGTAGACACAAAATGTAATGAGAAAATTTTTTTATTTGATTTGTTTGACAATCAGAAAAAAAATCATTTGATTTTGCTCTTACAAAATCCAATAAAAATCTTACAACTCTTACAACAGTCTGAAGCGACCTTAAATGTTACCGACATAAGGGTGCTGATGATGAGGTCGTAGCTAGGTTGACTGTTTCTCAAAGTTTATTTGTCACAATTTACAACAAGAATGTTATAAATTGAAAATAATTGACAGAAACAAATAACAAAATGTACAAACATTCCTTAAGTTACTAACACTAGCTAGGCGGAACAGCACAGCAAATTTTACAATTTAGTCTTTTATGCAATTTCTTGTTAAAAAAATAATGGAAAATTATTAAACCAAACACAACGGTTTGATTTTAAATAGCAAAAAAACTTCAACCAAACTCTTTTTTAAATGTAAAAAATTGAGACAATTTAAAATGAACTTAAAAACAAAAAGGACATATTATTTTAAGTTTTTAAGTTAAGCTCATAATTTCAATATTTTTTAAAAAGAATTGTTAATTCAATTAAGGGAACGTTTTTTATTTATTGTATTTTTAAAGTGTAAGGAAAGGCTTTCCTTGAATTATGCTTAAATTGGTGTAACACTTTTAAACACTTTTCTTACGTTTTTGAACAAAAAGTTATTAGGTCAGTCTTCTTATACCCTTCACACATGATTCATGCCGTTTGTAATTTCTACAATATTGATTTGCGATCCCATAAAGTATATGTATTCATATGTTCGTGTGTTGCTTGAAATCAAGTTTTCGTAGCTCCCATAGGTCATCCAGGGTTGTATGTGGTATCAAACTTTTGAAAATATTTTTGAAAAAATCGATATTGAAAACTGGCGATATCCATTATAACCGGCTGAGATAAAAGCACCAAAAGATGACGACTTTTATTTGTTTTTTTGCACAAAAAGGATTAATATTTTTTGGATAAACTTTAGACGTGTTTAAAAACATTTGATTAATTGGTACATAATCTGCAAACATACATAGATACATACTATTCCTATTACATACTTACACGTAGTGAGGGGTATATAAGATTTAGCACAGCCTAATATAGCGCTCTTACTGGTTTTTAACTTAGATTTGGATTTGCCCGAAGAAGAGTAGAATTTTAAAAAAACAGCAATTTTTTAAAATTAATTTCCTTTTAGTATTCCAAACAAAATACAATTTTCTTTTTAAGAAGCATGATATGAGGAAAAAGATCTTGCGAAAAGTAAATCTGTCAAAAAATCTATAAAGTCAGATACAAAATTCATACATATTCTGAATAAGAAATTAAACATTTTTTTCCAGTAAAGTAAAAGTTATTGTAAATTTTCTTTGAAAATAAATGTTTTAAATATTATTAAAAAATAAAAGTGACAAGTTTTTCAAAAGAATGCCTTTAAATTTAGAGAGTTTCTTAAAAATATTTCATAAATAATTTTAAATTTGTTTATATTCAAAGACATTTTAAGTAAGTTTTGCTATATCCTTTTAAATATTTAGCCCTGTCCTTTTATATCATTATCTTCTTATTAAAGATAAAAACCCCAGCTCTATAAATTTAATACTTTTTTCTATTATGAACGACCCTCCCTCATGACTTTATGAATAACATCAAATTAAATATTAAACATAAAGGAAAATTAAAGAAGAGAAAAAGAAACCTTCTTTATATCAACAGTATATACAAATGTCATTAATCGCTTATTGAGTGCGTGTCTTAATGTCAGCATGTATTTACTAGGAGCAATAACTGTGCAATCTGATTATATAAATTATTTTAAGAGAATAATCTGTTGTTAAGTCCTTCAAACAATTTGTTTAGTTGTTATTACAAAAACTGTGACCAAAATAAATATTACGTGCACACGTTGGGAAAAATGGACAAAGTAGAAAAAGAACTAAGTTGTTGTTGGCAAAAAAAATAATTTTCAAACATGACATGGCAACATTAAAAAAAAAGAGAAAATTGCTAACGAACATAAACACTTGCTAACATTTTAAATATTCCCTTATGAATTATATTTATAACACTTTCCTATATTCTGGTTAAGTTCGCCCTTATCTACAAAAAAGATATAAGAAAACATAAACAGGAAATATTAATAAATATTTTATGTGCAACAAATTTGTCTAAAAGACTTAGTTAAATACAACAAATAGTTAACAAAAGAAAACAACTAACATTAAAGACCAACAGTAACATGGTAGATATGAAGTTTTTGATAACCTTTAGAGAAATAGTAAATATAAAACTAAGCAGTTGTGGTAGTAAGCAATAGTTTAGCAATGCTTATATGGTTGCTGGCTTAAATTAGAAGAAGTGAGGAAAGTTAAAAAAGGCGACTATGTTTTACCAAACTCATTTTCGAAACTAATGGAGATTTGTTGTAAACATTTTGTAAATATGACTTTAACTCCACTATCAACCACATTTATGGCATTACATAACTTAATGCAATCAACTGCTAAGCAAAAGATTTCTTTTAGATTTCTTGAACATTTTCCTGCTTTGTTTTATTTTTAGCTTTTTTATTCTTTTATATGCTCTTTAGTCACACGAACGTAATAACATTCAGGATTGCAGGATTTATAGGCATTACGTTCTTAAATAAAAATAAAGCCAAGAGCCCCTCATAAATCAGGCATAACTTCATACTTTTAACTATAAACAAATACATATTCACATGCTTGGATACATTTAGTATTCCTTCTTCTCTCTCTCTCTCTCTCTCCCCTTCTTTTTCTCTCTTTGTCTTTATCTCTTAAGGAGATATGTATCTTTGTCATAAAACAAAAGACAAGGTAAGAAGGAATAAAAAGAAAATTTCAAAATTTAACAAAAGTGTTACATTAAATAGGATTTAAGATCCAAGTGGTATTATATGCCACTCCAAAGTGTGTTATTTAAGCGAAACTATAGTTAAACTCATACGTGATAAGTGTTAAGATTTTCAGAGTTCCCCATAATAAATAATACAATGACAACTTTGGATTGAAACTTTAAGAAATAGAAATCGTAGCAACACATGCAGCTTAACAAAAGTTTTTGGGAAAAATATTTTGAGTGCAATGAATTGGAAAGAAATGGTTTAAGAAGCATTAGTTTGATTGATAGAACAAAAGCGTTTACTCCTTCTTTTAGTCTGAATTAATATTTTTTAATAATGATTTAGTTTGGAATAATAATTTTTTTTATATCTTTATTTTAAAAAATAAATTTTTAATATACCCTGCGCTGCTTTCGGTTTCAGTTCCTTATACAACCTTATAGGCAATTAACACGCTACCGGCTAATACACAAAGGTTAAGACGTTAATAATTCAAAGCTAAACCCAACAAATAAAGAGGGTAATAGCATTGAATATAATTAAACATATAAAGATCAAAAGTTTTTACCAAAGTTATGAAAAAACTGTTTATAATAAATAGGAGAACTAATTTTCTAATTTTACTTCAACTATGTACACTTAAAGAAAATCTCTTTATTCAGGCAATATATTGCTACATTGCATCAATGATATTGTCATTAAAAGTCAGCTAATGAAACCCTTCATTGCATTAATAAAGAATGTTTGATTACATTTATGAAGCCGATTAATCAGTGAAATGAAACATGTTCAATAACTAATTGAAAAAAAATATATTTAGTTACTTTACTTTGTTCTTAGCTTAAGCTAATGCTGCATTTCACTGCTTATGCCAAATCATTAATATTGGAATTGAAACTATTTTTTGAACAAATTTAAAAATATTGTATGTTAAAGTAAGAATTCAAAAACAAATTTAATGAGAATTCTAACAAATCTAGAAAAACATTTAAACAGTTTTTAAAAAATATTAATTTTTCTACCATTTTTCCTTGAATTTGTTCAATAAAACGATCTTTATTAATACAATGATCTATGAAAATCTGAAATTGGAAGACTTCATGTAGTCAATGCATTTTTTCATTATATTAATGTAAATTTTTATTAACATAATGTAGAATATTTAAAAAAAAACCATTTCATTGTCGGAATATTTTTTCTCTCAGTGTATAATGATACAATTGTAGGCAATTTCTTCCAAATCGGAAAACTTTCATAACTTAATTTAAAAGATGCGTAAATTTTATTAAGTACAAACACAAATAATTTTTACATTTGTGTATATGTGTGTGTGTTAAGAACACTAAGGTATTGTAAGCAAAACTTAAATGACTAAAATCTATACATATAACAACTACAAATCTGCTGACCTTTAACCAAAAGTACATTTTTATGATTTACAAATAGAATTTGGCAACATGTTTCATTCATCA